>VYZW01016386.1:46512-71969 GCA_013401315.1 Balaeniceps rex | reverse complement strand
AGAGATGACTTCTTGTGAGAGCTTTATATATATGTGTATGTATTATACATATTAAAAAAAAGTAATTGAGCATGAACTATGCACCTATAAATATTAGCTGTTGAAATTCTATTGTTTTGTGATGTGTTTTATTAACTTGTGTCTGTAAATAATGGTGTTCAACTGAAGCAAATAAAATGTAACCCATTAAAAATGAACTTCTAAATTAGTGATGATTTATGACACCACCTTTCTTCTCCAAAAGGCCCTGTTAAAGCTTTCAGGCTGTGTTGCTTCCTGTGAAGAAACGGAAGGAACAAAACCAGCAAATGGAAGCCCAGTCTATACAAAAACCAGGGTGAAGAATGAGAGTATCAGGGCTGGTACCTCATCGGAGTAAATTGTTGACAAAATAGATTCATTTGTAGTGCTAATAAACTTTCTATTGTAAGGAGAACCTGAGAATGAATGAAGCCATTAATAATGGGCTGCACCAGATTATCAGGAAATCGTGAGGCCCTTTGAAGAATTACTGTTTCAAGGTTGTTAAAGCACTGGGCTATACAGAAGAGTGATGGATTAGTTGCAATCAATTTGTCTTGTATAAAGTCCCATTTAGCAAAAGCACAGTCTACTGTCTGCTTTTAGACATGATAATTTTAGTTATTATGTTGCCTGGATACTTTTCCATATAGTAGAAAGATTTAAATGTGAGGTGGTTTTACTTTTCTCATGTTTTATTATCTGTTATTTTGGATCAAATGTTGCCTCTAACCTGAATGATACAGTGATTTTGTGTTTAAGGTTCTCTAATCCTGAGTAGGATTTTGAACTTCGCTTACAGCTAGTCTTTCCAATGTTCTGGGGCATGGACCTTAAAGCAGATAAATATCATTGCCTGTTTTTGTAAGTGTGGAAACTTAGGCACAGCCACATAATCCGTGTCATTGGTATGTACAAAAAGAGACCCAAAACCCCAGAGGCTGAACTCTCCAACTTGTTCTTGAACTGAGCTCATTTCTGGCTTTCTGCAACCTTCCTGATATTAGCACACCCAATGTGGAATAGATCTTTCCAGGTATGTACCCATCCCAGCTGTATACAGTGGGAGCTGATGGTGTAGTACTGTGAGCCAAAATCACATGAACATATTGGTTTCATGATGCTTAGAAAACTGTTGCTTCAATTTCCCATGTCATCCCTCAGTCTCAACACCATATTTCTGAGGAATTTCATTTATTTCAGAAGAATTGCTACCAAGCTCTTTTTTCAAAGCAATTAAAAATCCCCTTCATAATTTCAAACAACTCACAGATATTTTCATCAATAGTTAAATTGCTTAATGGAGCCTAAAGTCCTGTGCTCTTTTGCAGAAATCTTTCATGATAACCTGCAGCAACCCACAAACAATTTGCAGTCTCCTTCACAGGTGGTGTGTCAAAAGAATCTCTTACCTGGACATCTCTACAGTTAAAATTCATCTTAATGCCTCTGTGGCAAATCTATTGATTGCATCCATGGAAAATTAATATCAGGACAGGGCACAATGTAAGATACTGCTTTTATAATTATTAATGTTGTTTAAGGATCTTTCTGTTCTAGTAGAAGGATTCAGGAAGAAAAGCCCAGTGCTGTAGTGTGATTTTTTTTTCCCAGCGTGCTAGCAGGGACTCATCCACCAAAAGCAACAACTGAGAGCAGTCAGATGCTTGACACTTCAGGAAATAGCACTGGAAATAGCAGCCTAAGTAGGATACGTATTTCTGTTGTTCATCTTCTCTTCCACAGCCCACAGGTCTTGATTGCTCTATTGTTTCTCTATTAGGGAATCAGATTAAACTGTTTGGTTGTTCACATGTTGCAAATAAGTCGTGCACTTCTTAAATACGCTGTGGGTAGCAGTATTTCATAAAAAACAGTAATAAGAATATATTGACTCCTGAGACTGGCCCATTGTCTGAGCATGTAGGAGTTAATTATTTTCTTTTGTAGGTTAACAACAGCAAATCATTCGAGTTTTCAGGTCATTGAAAATGTACCATAGGTGATCAGTTTAGTTCTTGTGCCTCTTGCAAACATGCCCTCAGATGGCCCCGAAAGTCCACGGGACCCCTGGTTGCTATGGCAGCACAGTGTGATGCACTGCTCTGGTAACAAGCTGCATTTTAATTAGATTCCTTAAGGGCTGTCTGACCATCCTTTCCAGGTAAACTACATGCCATTTTGTCTTATTTCCTGCAGCGAGATGAACACTGACACACGGATTGCAAATGTCAGAATTGTGTTGGATGCTAAAGCTGAACGAAATAGATACTGCTGTATGCAGATTTTTTTAAGTGTCTGCCCTGGGTATTAAAAAATGCTTCTACTGTTGTGATAACATTTGCTTAAGCAATGCCTGCCAGAGAGGAATATACCTCAGAGCCCTCTTTTCCTTAAGAGCCTAGATTTCAACTCAAACTGAAAGCAATCTTCTGTCCTCAAATTACGAGTTACTAATGAGTCTCACCATATCCCAGTCCTCCAGGGAAAAAACGCATGTTGCTTTTTTGTTCTATTTTGACAGCTTTAATTGGTCTTATAATGGTTCCCAACTAGACACATTGTAATAATGTTTTTATTACTGTAAATCATAGTGTTAATACTTGCGTTACATGCCTTTCATATAATGACTTTCAAGTCATCTTATTTGTCTGAGGGATAAGGCAAGAAATGTCCTCCTCCCCACACTGAGACTTTCCTTCATTCCCTTGAGACAGTTGTAGGCAAGTTAAGGTAAATTACAATGTCCTAGACTCAAGGAAAAGTAACATGCCTGCATCTTTTCAGGAAGCACAGATTTTACTCATCCTGGCTTTCATAGCGTGGGCAGTCTAGGCTCAGTGATTCTCCTATGGAAGCATCTGACATGGACAGTGGGTCAGTCAGCTGCAGCAGACTCGGAGTAGAGACCTCTGCCTCCAAGAGTTGGGAGACTTGAAGATTCAGGGCCATCCATTTAATGGCTGAAATTATTCCAAGAGCACAATGGAAGACAGGTACTTAATGGCTGCCTACACATATTCATAAAATCTTAATATACCAAGTAGAACTACTTAATTGCCTCTAAGATTTGATCCAAAGTTCACTGAAATCTGTGGAAAGATTCCTACTGGTTTCCCATGGGTCTTTTAGGACACCCATAGCTCTTTTAGGACACCCATAGCTCCAGTATACATTTGAATTAAGTGTGGCAGTCTGTACAGACATGGTAAGTTTCCAGTTCTTTTCTGTATGCTTTTTAGGGAGAAAATAACTGCTGAAACCCTTGCTTCTAGAATTTCCTAAGGCACTGGCTGTATGGTACTTTTTTTGTCGGATAGGTGGTGCGCAGTGGAGGTGATGCTCTGGGGCTTTGATCCCTAACTTGCTGAAAATAAAGGGAGTCTTTTCCCTTTATTTTGACTTACGTGGGTGTGGATGATTCCTGGTGCTTCTCTTAAGTCTGTATAGAACTCAGAGATCGCAGAGATCAGATGATCAAGGTCCCTCTGCAGAATATATATGAGTAGCAAATATAGCAGAAAAACAAAGATTACCATAAAATCCCACAGCTGAGTCCTCACCAGGCTTTTTCAGCAGCGCTATGGTCTTATACGCTGGCAAAATACTGTACTGTAAATGCTGCATGGTACAGCATACCTCAAATGTTGGGTCTGAATGGAGTAGTTGCCCTTAGTTATTGCAACGTTAGAGGTAATTACTCCTTCAGGTGACTGATATTTAATGACATTAATGCAAACTAAATCTTTGTGTTCTGCTCTGGAATAGCTTAGGAGGTAAGTGGGAGAAGATAGATGGTTCCCTGATACTGGGTTTGGGTTTGATTTCAGGCCACACAAGGCTTCCAGTGACTTTGACTAAATTATCTGATACTTTTTGGCCCCCAGTTTGAGGCTTTCAGTATTACTGGAAAAGACACTAGTAAAGGTCTTCAGAGAGTATCATCATTCTGTTTGGATATACACATCTCTGAACTAATAGCATCAGTTTTCACATAAGCAGACTTGCTCTTGAGTTATGGTAACCAAAAGCAAACGAGATCTTAGCTTTTAGTGTCTCCATGCTGCATTTTTAATAGAAAATATCATCTGTTTAGATACAGACATAAACAACTTTTCTCAAGCCTGCCTGACATTTAATGTGTAACTCGGAAGGTTCCTCGGATCTAAAAAAGGCTGGCAGATGGAGAAACAGCAGGTAGAACCTCAGATGAGACAGCCAGGAGGTAACAAACAGGGTAGGAAACTAGGTCAGATGAGATTTCTTCCATGTTGGAAGAAATGCTTTGAAAATGCTTCCTCCAGTGGAGGCATAAAAGTGGATTTTCAGCATTTTCCATTAATATTCGCATCTCTGAATAGGTCAGAGTCTATCAGCATCTGATACATCTATAGGGCATATTTCTGTGGAAAAGGCAAATGTCTGAGATTTACAAGTGTGCTTTTTTCAGCTGCAGCATAGGATATCTCTTTACAAGAGGCCAGAGCACCCATGCGGTTCTGATGATTAACTTGAGATTTAACAAGGAGAATGTTGTTACGAAAAGCCGACTGCTGGGATACCTCAACTTCTTTTCTTTTTCTCTCTACTCACTACTCTCCCATTTGTTCCTTTCTCTCCACTAATCTGCTAAATTTTCAGAGGGTTAGATCTTACCCTGTCCCCATTGCCAAGTGTCCATTTTATTGCAAAATCTTATTCCAGCCATTGTGTCTAGTACATTGTGATGAGGCTGCAAGTGTGCCTGGAGACCTGGGGTTTAGTCTTCGACCCTCCCTCTAGAAGGAGGAAGGACCATAGCTCGTCTCCTCCTTGGGATGCTCCCATCACTGCTGTATCCAAAGACACAGCAAGGCAGAAGCACTATCCAAAAGCATTGAGGTAGAGGGGCACGGTGGCTGTTAAGGAAGGCAAAGGACGAGGTTGAAGAAGCAAAACAGGCATGAGAGCCTTGCTGAGAATTGGCTGGTATTCATCCTGCCTCCCTGCCCGGGGCAGTGCTTCTGGTGTCAGAGGCTAATGATAGAAAATAGCCCATGGTTTTACAATGCTTCCAGGGACAGGCACCTCGAGGAGCCGGGTAAATTCAGAACAGGGCTGCTTTGCTCTCCATGAGGCAGAATTCCTGTGCTGTTTAAGGAGACCTGGCTTTTTATGTTGAATTCCCTTTTCTATTTTTCTGCCACCTGAAGCGCTCTGTACCAAGAAAATAAAATCAATTGACTGAGGACTGTTCTAGACTAATAAATATGAAACA
Organism: Balaeniceps rex; assembly: GCA_013401315.1. Taxonomy (NCBI): domain Eukaryota; kingdom Metazoa; phylum Chordata; class Aves; order Pelecaniformes; family Balaenicipitidae; genus Balaeniceps; species Balaeniceps rex. The sequence goes on along the minus strand of VYZW01016386.1, from coordinate 66,691 downwards.
AAGTATGAAAGCTGATTTTATCAATCTCCTGCATAGAAAGAGGAATTGCGCAATGCCCATAGGACTGTTATCCTCTGTTGTTTGATCAGGAGTTTTATTCATGTGAATTTCAGTTGTAAAATTCCATGAAGCCTTGCAAAAATAACAAGGACGGTCATCCAATATTAGCATTTGGTAAGATAGCATCCTTCTGAATTGGTTACGTTGCCCACTTCCCAAAACCAGAAAAATCTTACAAGGAGCAGCCTTAGCAAGAAGACAAGACAGTGCCGTTTAGTAAAAGTAGACAAACATGTTAATAGTGAAAATGTAAAGGACAATAATTTACAAAAGCCACATAATAAGGTCAAAAAGAAATGAAATCTGTTATCTCACTCCACTAAGTAAGTGGCAACTTTCATTGGCAAAGAAAGGTGATGGCAGCTCCCACAAAACACTTGAAACAAAACTCCTATTTATTCAGCCCCTCACTACAAAATGGAATGATGGAATCATAGAATCATAGAATCATTTGGTTGGAAAAGACCTTTAAGATCATCGAGTCCAACCGTACCTGTCCACTACTAAACCATGCCCCTAAGTGCCTCGTCTACCCGTCTTTTAAATACCTCCAGGGATGGAGACTCCACCACTTCCCTGGGCAGCCTGTTCCAATACTTGACAACCCTTTCCGTGAAGAAGTTTTTCCTAATATCTAATCTAAACCTTCCCTGGCGCAACTTGAGGCCATTGCCTCTTGTCCTATCACTTGCTACTTGGGAGAAGAGACCAACACCCACCTCGCTACAACCTCCTTTCAGGGAGTTGTAGAGGGCGATAAGGTCTCCCCTCAGCCTCCTCTTCTCCAGGCTAAACAACCCCAGGTCCCTCAGCCGCTCCTCATAAGACTTGCTCTTCAGACCCTTCACCAGCTNCAGATCAACACTTCGACCCAGCTTAGTGTCATCTGCAAACTTGCTGAGGGTACACTCGATCCCCTTGTCCAGGTCATTGATAAAGATGTTGAACAAAACTGGCCCCAACACTGAGCCCTGGGGAACACCACTCGTGACCAGCCTCCAACTGGATTTAACTCCATTCACCACCACCCTTTGGGCCCAGCCATCCAGCCAGTTTTTAACCCAGCACAGAGTATGCCTGTCCAGGCCATGGGCGGCCAGTTTCTCCAGGAGAATACTGTGGGAGATGGTGTCAAAGGCTTTACTGAAGTCCAGGTAGACAACATCCACAGCCTTTCTCTCATCCACTAAGTGGGTCACCTTGTCATAAAAGCAGATCAGGTTAGTCAAGCAAGATCTTCCCTTCATAAACTCATGTTGACTAGGCCTGATCTTCTGATTGTCCTGGACGTGCTGTGTGATGGTACTCAAGATGATCGAGTTCCCTGCTGGCCCAGATTTGCAGCAAGAGTGATGTATTTCATTTGAATAATTGGATGGTTTTAGGTGTGAAACAAATGAAAGTGAATTCAAAGCCTTCAATTTTCTTTTTCATTCTCAGTTTTATGAAAGCTCAACAAATTCAAGTATGATGATGATGATTCCAGTCTGTTACAGTCTGTGCTAAATGCAGTTGCAGTGCACTGAAGGGACAGATCTCCTATATTAACACATTTCATGGACAGATGAGTTTTTCCTGCCTTTAGGGGTTGTTCAATGCCTGTGTGTTTATAATCTTGGTTTACTATTGACTGCAGCTGATAGAGACCTGCTCTTTGGAAAATGTTTGAAGAAAGGAAAGGAATTGTCCTCTCAGTGTGTCCAGAGGAGGGCAACCAAGACGGTGAAAGGCCTCGAGGGCAAGACTTATGAGGAGGGGCTGAGGTCACTTGGTTTGTTCAGCTTGGAGAAGAGAAGGCTGAGGGGTGACCTCATCGCAGTCTACACCTTCTTCAAGGGGGGCAGCGGTGGGGGAGGTGCTGATCTCCTCTCTCTGGTGACCAGTGATAGGACACAAGGAAATAGAATGAAGCTGCGTCAGGGGAAGCTCAGGCTGCGCATTAAGAAAAGGTTCTTCACTGAAAGGGTGGTCCATCACTGGAACGGGCTCTGTACAGCACCAAGTCTGACAGAGTTCAAGGAGCATCTGCAGGATGCTCTTAGTCATACGATTTAGTGTTAGGTAGTCCTGCGAGGAGCAGGGAGTTGGACTCAGTGATCCTTATGGGTCCCTTCCAACTCGAGATTTTCTATGATTCTATGTCTGAAACATGATTTTACACATCCTTATGAGGATGCCATCCTGGGTCATGTAGGATACATAAAAGTATACGTATATATGTATTTTTTAATGGATACTCTGTGTGTGTGTGCGCGCACCCATATATGGTAAGTATGTATGGGCATTACCATTAAGTACTATAAAGTGCTACTATTGTAATAATGGTCTTCGGCGGGGGGGGATTATGCCAAATTCAAGGAACGTATTTTTAAGGCATTTAATATAAATACTAGGTAACATATTTGAAAGCTTCTAAATTCTAGCCTCACAACTAACAGGCCAAATCTGCATTAGCAGAGTTTTGCAGGTGTAACCAACCACATAACTCTGCAAATCCAGATGTGGCTTATCTTAGCTACAGCGCAGGGTTACCAACATTGTTTGGTCCCTTACAGTGGAATACACTATATTAATAAAGATGCGCTGTTGCTACTACACTGCCGGACTAGGTGATCTTGATGATACAGCTACATCAGTTGAGAATCGCATTTATTCTCACCCGTGTTGTGTTTAGTGCTCTTTCAGGGGCTGAAGCACTTGTCACAGTGCCAGTTCCACCTGACTGAGCATGATAATAAAAGCACCTTACCCAGAAACCCTGGCACTGCCTAGTTATACAGTGGATTTCTTGGCAAACCTTTATTATGTGGGGTTGGCCTTCTGCTCCTAGGAACAGCGTGGTTTTTCTGAACCCCTGACTGCCAGTGGAACGTTGGCTCCTATGTGACCATGAACAAGCTCTTCATGTCAACTGCTCTAGAGTGAACTGTAGAGCATCATGTAAACAATCACGTTAAATCAGGGTAGACTGTCTCTCACAAAGAGATAAGCTATGCTGCTTAAATAAAGGGAATTATCCTGAGCTTGAATATACACCTGAATAGATGAGTGGCAGCATAGCAGCTCTGACCTGGAGCAGCTTGATGGCAAGGCAGCTCTAGGAGGATGTTAGCTGGCTAATGCAAGTCAGCCTAGAGGAAATGAAAGCAAAAGCTCACACTCCCTCAGGAAGGTGGGTAGATCTGAAAGAAGAGAATTGGCGGTGAGAAGTGCACTTTGGGGAGAAATGGCATTTAACACATTGATAAATCGCCCATCTGCTTTCTCTGTCTGTCTTGTCTTACATGTTACAAGGTTGCTGGAGGAAAGGTCATTGCTTATTCCATGACTGTTCACTCCCTAGAACAACGGCACTCCAGATATTTCTGAAACGCAAGTGAAGTGTGAGAATAATACTGTTAAACTGGATGTTCATGTGTCAAGTATGTTGCCTTGAGAGACCCTTTTGAAATCCACAGGAGAATGGTACAGGTGGCATTGGAGCAGAGTTCAGCTCTCAGCCCCTGCAGGCTACTTCAGCTCTTCGTCAACTGCTGCCTGAGTTCCTGCCAGCCTTCTCATTACACAAAACACAGGTGCTGCCATGGAAAATAAAGTTTGAGTCTACTCAACAGCAAAGAATTTTGGCATTGTTTATAACGATGTACCTGTGCCTGCCCAGCTCCCATTGCTGAGCATCTGAACCAGCTCTGCCACCACCTGGCTGACAGGGATGTAATTTTTGGAGAAGGTGCTGAGTTAAAAGTGAGATTTACGTTATCTCATCAGGGAAACTGGGAAGGAAAGGAAGAAGAGTGTGTGGCTGTACTTTTGCAAAAAAACAGATGCTTTTGAGAGGTAAGTGGGAACTATTGCTTTGCTGTTTCTTCAGTACCTGCAGAAGTAGTGCACCCAAAGTAGGGCTGTGCCTTCTGCTGGGCATGAAGGGTTGCCATTAGAAAATAAAATCAATGAGCAAGTGCAGATCCTACAACACTGTAGCACAGCAAGGGCATCCTTTGGTAATGTAAGATATAGAGGCAGACTTTAATTCAAATTCTGCTAATTGATTATGATGCCGTGGTAGGAAAGTCAGCCCAGCTGAATTTATGACCCCAACTGTAAAGCAGCAATAGCTATACTTGTAAAGCGCTCAAAGATGTGAGAGGTGTTATTATTGCTAATTCTGAAGCTAATCTGACGCCCTCAACTAATATGGACATAATATGGTAGAAGAAGATAAAGAACTGGAAATGAATTTGTAGCTAGTTGCCACAGTTTGACATCTCTTTTCTTCTGCCTTCTCCTGTCACATGTTTTTTATGTCTTTTACTAGGGCTGAATGGCTATCTTGACTTTAAGAAATGCAGCACAAGATCAAGACAACTGAGCTGAACAAGATAGAACGAGATAGCAGGCTCTCCTGTGTCATACAGGTATTACTGCTAAAGTGTCCAAGCTATACTGTTCATAGAAGGCTGACCTTTAAAAAAAGGAAACATTACTACAAGGGGTTTTTTTAATATTCCTTTTATCATTCTACTGGTGGCAAAGATGAACAGCAGGTCTTTTCCTCCAACTTCTTAATTTAAACTGAAAACAAAGAATGGCTTCAGTTAGCTGTAAAATGAAAAAAAATTCTTTAGTTTTCTCATTAAATAAACTGAAACATGAATGTTCACATGGATATCATTAATTTGCACAGCATCAGTTTACAGCTGAGGTACCTGAAGATGTCCATCTTCCCTGGCCTCAGGTCATGTCCCAGCCACATCCTGACGCCAAGACCCAGATCCCTACTGCAATGACCTATGGGCTAGAGGAGAGCTGTGACTTGTTCTGAGCTTGTTGAGCAGCAGGCCTCTAGTTTCTGCTCTGGTACTGTTGTGCCCAAGTGTTAGGAATTGGAGTGCATCCTTCCTAGCCACTTTTTTACCTCCAGGATCTGGAAAGAATTTCACTCACAAACAAGAATGGTTCTGATGCTGTTCCCAAAGCACTTCTGCCAAAGAATAGTCTTTTTTCTCTTTTAACTTTTGTCCTTGTCTTTCTGCTGATCTTATAACATTCAGTTACAAAGCCAAAGATGTGTTGACTATCAGGTCATAACCTTGCACATCCTTAATTCCCAGTGGAATCTCTTTAGAGACATGACGTACAGAAAGTGTAGGGTCAGGACAATTGGAGATGTGCTGACATAAAAAAAAAATCTGCTTTTTTTTTTTCCTCTTCCATTTATGTTATTTCCACACTAAATGGTTATGAACATGTTCATTTTTGTGGGTACATTACTATATGGTAAGTGGGTAGCTTGGCCATCTGAAAGGAAACAGAGCAACAGAGCTAGAGAATGGAAACCAGCATTGTGGTGGCTTCTCCGTAATTATCTTTCTGTATCAGTGATTCTAGTTACATGTCATGGTGTAGTGAGTTTGGGTTTGCAGAGCAAAGAAGGAACCTTGGAATAAGTGGTCCAGGTGAGAACCAGGTGTGAACAGGCACTGGAGAAGAAAAATCCATTTGTAACTATAGGGACAAATAAAAGTCAGGCAGACGTCAGAGTCCAGATTTAATTAATCTGCTCACTGCAATCCAAGTAGTTTATTTTCATGCTTGTCAATCTGATTTCCTTCTCCAGAAAGACGACTGGGGTCACCTTGCTGTTGCTTTTGAATCCCACTTTGCACAGTACTTCGCTATTCAAAAATCCTAAAAGAAGCCATTTCTTCCTCCTGCCACTGATAGCATCCGGGCTTCAGATTTCTGCCTCTCTCTTTGCTGATGTGTATCAAAATTACGTTCTCAAAAAGTAACTTGCTACAATCTTTGTGGGCGTGCAAGGCTTTACCTATCACTTGAGAAAAGCTTGCTGAAGCACAGAGGGATCTATCACTTTCCTATTGGCATTCACCCAGGTTCAGTCAGTGGAGTGCTTTCAGTGCCATTTTTACTGGTATGGTTTGTAAGAAAATCAGTATTTGTGACTGTCATGTACAGTTTATCAGCCAGCTCGGTGGTGTCATTTATGTGTTTTCAGATAAGATTGTAAATTCTCTGGACAGGTCTACAGCCTGTTTCAGATCTCACTTTCACAGTAGTTACACATCCATGAAATCCCAGGTGCTTGAGTTATTATTATTTATTGTCTGCATTAGGAGGGCATCCTCAGGCCCTAGACATGATTGGGCCAGGACCTTTAAAATACTGGGTTAAAGAAACAGACCTGACAAAGAATATAAATGGATTAGCTGCTGTTTACAAAGCTGAAAGGGAGATGAGTTTTTGGTGACTTTTTAGAACATCTGGCATATCCCCAGTGCCATGCAAATAAACAATAACCTTGCAGGGAAATGCCATCAGTCCCCCATTTGCCACAAATTACATACACCTGAAGGTGAGGGAGATTGTTTTTCAGAATCAATTGGAAAAAACCTAGATTGTAGACTGACCTGCTGGGGATTGAGTACTGATCCTCCGATGCAATGTTCTTGCATTTTCTGATGAAAAAGTGAGTAAACTGTAGAGTACTGTTGGCGACTGAGCATCAAGTCGCGGGTTAAGCCAGCTCTCGGCGCACTCCTCACTTTGTTAGGATGTAACCGCAAGGTCAGGGCCAAGTGTTTCACCTTCTAAGCTGTACGATCGTGCCTTGCTTCTTGAACGCAGGAATGAGAGCGCTCTGGCGGGTATCTCTGCTGAAGTGGTGCTGTTGGAAAACCTATTCTCACCCCGATGTTGTAGATATGCGAGGCAGAGGGCCCCCGGTGGTGAGGGTGCCTTGTGTGAGGACCAGTAATCTCATCCCCTGTTACCCCAAGCCTTTCTACACCCGGGGTATGAGCACTAACAATCAGCTGCATTTAATTATAAACTACCCAGATAATCAGACTGGCTTTAAAGACTTGCCTATTGCTTTTGATAGTTAATTAGAAGTTTGTCTCTATAGTGCCTTGAGAATAGGGCAGAAAACTGCACAAATTCCAGGCTATCGCTTTTAGTTCTCCATAAGCAAAGTACTGAAAATCCATGTGGCTGTACTGGTCCTGAATAAACAACAGGTCAACCCTTTAAAATGAAAGATCTGGGGAAATACTGCATTTTACAATACAGTTTATAAAGTTTAAAGTTTATAAAGTTTATAAAACTGGAAGGTTTCAAAACAGAAAGGAAATCCACACTTGTATTTCCAAAACCAGTTTGCAACTTAGGTTTTTTTTCTGCTAAATGAGATTTTGGGCAAAATTCACTGTCCCATGAGGGATTTAAATTTGGATGGAAATTTGTAAGATTTTTCATATATACTTCTAGCGTCACATAATCTAGTAAGATCTTTTCAGTGTTTCTACCTTGCAATAAGAGGCTGTCTTAAGGCTGTCTGTGTTACTATCTGGACAGAAATGTCTTAGGCCTGTCCTCCCCACAGCAAATTCTGGTCTGTGGTTTATCATTGCTATTATTTTAGATGAATGACCCCCCCAGCTTCTGAGACTCACCTTGTTGTGGGGTATCTTGAAAACCAGCATCGCCTTTCAGGGCCATGTCTGAATATACTTTCAAAACCCTACCAAGAATATTATTCATATGTCATTATTTACGTACTGGTTTTGAATAGGTTCTTCTTAAAAAGAACTTTTTAAAAAAAAAGCCCTCTTGTGGTTTGTAGCACCAATATGCCTTTTTTTTCTTCTTTTCTTAAACACTATTTGCCATTCAGGCCATCACATGAAGAGCTGAGGGGCAGACATTCTGTTTAGATATGAGATTTTTTTGAACAAATGATTCACCAAATGATAGTGTACTGTTTATATTTCAGTTAATCTAAGGACAAAATGGTATAAAATTAATTCCAAGTCAGGCACTCAGTGCAGGCAAGGCAGCACATCTGAATTGCATTGCCTGCTCCTCACTGCTGCTTCTCCTGCTCCCCATTTTCTCCTTCCCTTGCCACATGTGCGTATGCAGCCTGAAGTGTCTTGCACAGCTGAAGAGCCTGATGAAGCCTGGGGAGTTTCCAGGTCAAGGCTTTAGGTCATTTGCTGGTGGACACACAGAAATACAAATATTGGGGTTACAGACAGGTACAACCTTTTGTCTGAGTATGTTTCCAGGAAGTCAGGGTTACTCTGCTACCACCTCAAACATTCTCCTGTGTATTTAAATAGCATCTTTTTGTGGATACCTTTAAAAATCTGACCTCATACATTTTTAGCTCTAGAGATGTCAGGACACAAGCCAGTGTGATGGAGATGACCAGTAAGATTTTCTTGGTTTGCCCTTTTATTTGGGAGGATGTTACTGTCTTTGCAGCCTGCCCAGTACTTACGGGCAGTCACACCACAGAGACTGCTCTTGATTTTTAAATTGCTATTGATGTGAAACCATGATCCTTTTGTCACTTGTAGTCTGTAACCCAGATGGAAAACAACATCTGCTAGAATGGAAGAAAATGGGCGTGTTCTGTTTAAGCAGCTCTAAAACCACTCATTTAACTCTGTGCCAAATATATCTCATTTCATATTAGTGAATTTATATTTCTTGCATCAGCTCTTGACTTTCAGCAAGCCTCTTCCACATCACACTTGCATTGGACTACCTCAGCGGTCATTTTAAAGGAGGCACAGGGTGTGGGGTTGCAGTGGGCGCCGATTTTGATTTTGAATCTGAGTTTTTAATTTCTTCTTTCAGCAAGGAAAAAAGCCAGTGGCAAGTCCCCAAGGAAGTGGGAAAAGAAAAGACAGTTCTTCCTCCTCCAGTCTTGGGAAAAATTACTGTAGAAATGCCCAGCAAGGCAAGCCTTCCAGTTTGTCCTTTTCACACCAGAAGTCTCCTTTCTTGTTTCATCCCTATTCACGCACTCCTGCTTTCTCTTCTTACCCACCCTGAAGCACAAGGTGATCTCAGGTGTTTTGGGAAATGCCAGCATTCACTGAGACTTCACAGCATCCAGCTGTGGCTTCTGGGAAACGACTTTTAGGTTTTGCACCAACTGCCAAAGGCTGGGACAAAGGAGACATGCAGAGAGGATGGTAGTGAAGCTGAGCAAGCAGAACAGAAACATAAAAGAGAAAGGTCTATTGTGAAGAAGGAGAGAACAGAGACAGAAGGATGCTCCGCTTCTTTTTCTGCCCTTAGTTGCTGGTAGGCGTGCTCTGTATGCTTGAAAATCTGGACCTTCCGTCTCAGAAAGACTATGGTCACTACCATGTTTAGACAGAGGAAACCAAATGGCTGCTTGACGGCAATAGCATTAACAAAACCAGGCTGGACTCAAGCTGATGACTCAGTGTAAGATAGCATACTGCAATTATGCCATGCCATTCTTTTCTAATCCACCTGCTGCTGCTTGTTGTTTATTTGTTTAATATTTCTTTTTTTGTACATTGCACCACCCTTCTCCATCCTTTGCCAAAACTATGTTGGTAATGATTAACTGCATGTGGCACTCCTGCGGTGTGGTGCTCAGCGCTGGGTTATTTCGTGCAGTGCTGTACTGAAACAGCATATGAGAAAATTCAAGCCTAGAAAAGCAATAATTTATTACAGTAGAAATGCGTGCTGAATGAGTCACACTGCTGACAGATTCTGGCATGCAACTGATCTATTAGAGGTTTGCCTTTCTGCAAGTTTTGTCTCCCTCTCTTCTCCAGAGTGCTCTTCTTAAAGGCTGCACAGACAAATATTTCCTCACTTGGAACTTTCTGTTTGTTCTTAGCTACAAAAGCTTTTGAGAAAAAGACCCTAAACCTGGAAATTGGTAAATGTGTGAAGACATAGCAGGGCTTTTCCTCTGTCTTGTGATGCTTTGATATTGTTAGTAGAGGATGAACGTTAACAGCAGGTATTTTTGTACTGTAAAATATAGCCTGGAGGCTGATGACTACCTGGTCTGTGAAAAGATACTTAATGCTAGCTGAGCTTTTCCAAAAAGAGATCTGTGTCATCATCGGTTTCCTTGGACTTTAGGGCATTTGCTCAGTGCCAAGATATGGAAACTTAGATTAAGGCAGCACTTTAAGGTGCACCTTTACTCCCAGCAGCATACTACAAATACTAGGTCAAGCATCCTTTGCCTCCTAATGGTAAGCTGTCCTCCCAAAGAGTAGGCTATTGAAACCTGCTGGTACTTTCCTTAGGACTGAAGGCTGTGTGATTTGGGACTGCATGAGTTAGGAGCCCTGTTTATCTCCCTGTCCACAGAATAGTCCTTCTGTCTTGAGACAGCTGTGCAAAGGGGCAAAAGCCAGGAATCCTCTTGTAGAAACTGCAGCTAAGTGCTGCCTTCTCCATAGATGAATGATAGGTATCTTACATGATTAGTCAGTCTTCTAAATTCAAAGTACAACTACATTTTACATTGTGGGCTGGGGAGAAGACTGAAGAATGAGACTGAACTTAATTAGTAATCCTTATGTGCAAACTGTTTCTGAATCTCAGCAGGAGTTGCTAAGAAAACAGTATGAAATAATAATTGAATATTGACTGTGATAAGGACTGCATAATACTTTAATTTCTGATGCTTTCTCAGCCCTGGGTTGTTCCTTAAAGAAAAGGAAAAGCAGCACAAGAAAATGGTATATATTCAATTCTGTGCATATAGATGCAAAAACAATATTGAGAAATTTTATCAAACCCTTCCAAGAGAGGAAGAATGGGTTCTGTTCAAATTTAGTGTTCATCTGCTAGCTTTAGTAGTTTGTCTGGGAGAGGTAGGCTTGTTGTCTCTTCTGATGCCATCAGAAAAACTCTTTGTAAAGGCTGAGGTGACTCAAACAGATAAACTGTTTTATAGGTGTCTTGAACAGAGAGAAACAGCTTTTGTTGTATTCTGCATCAACTTTAAGTTGTTTTGATTATGTATCTTAACCTGAGCTGCATTGCTGAATTCATAAAAAGTGCTTCTTTAAGAGTCTGAAGAATCCCAAAAGATCATTTTGGGGTTTGCTTTTTTTTTATTATTTTTATTTTAGTCTCCTTTGCCAATAATTTGGTCAAAATGTGAATAAAATGCGAAAATTTTGAAAAATGTCAGCCAGCCTGCCCTAACTAGCATCCAAAAACTTAAATTTTAGGTTAATGTTGTGCAGACTTTCATTAAAAGTAATAAATAGGATTAAGTGCTTCTCAGCTGTGCACCGGAATCATAGTAAGTCATGTTTCTTGGAGGACAAATGAAGTATATTTTTTCCCCAAGCAAGGGAACAGTGTAGTGCTGGTGCTGGGGGCAGGTGGGACCTCCAGGGACTTGCTCATCAGTTATATCATGGAGAGAGCAAGGAATGGGGCAAAGGTGAAGCATGGTAAAGATCCTACAGAAAGTAGTTTTGGGGAACTTCATTCCAGTGACACAAATAGTTACAGAAATGAGCACAACAGAAAAGGCCAAGGGCACGACAGAGGCTCCAAGAGCTCTTTCAGCAGAAACTTGACCGAAGGGAATCGATGGCTGGAAGGAAGGAGGGAAAGCAGCTCCAGACATCTGCTGTGCACTACGCATACGGTGAGCTCAAGGAAGATGGGGAGGTGAAGAAGCAGCGGCAGGGGTGGGCCCTGGCATGAAGTCATAGGCAAAGTGGGGACAGAGCTGAAATGCTTAGTTGTAAAGCTCCACCTTCCCAAAGTGCTCAGGCTGCTAATTACAAAGGGATATGTAAGACTTACCACTTCCACAGAGTTGTTAATGGACTGTTGTGTTGGTTTTGTTTGGGTTTTTTTTTTAAACTTGTTCCAAGAAGATGATGAGTCTGGTTGCCAGCCTCACCTTACTGTCTCGAGAGGGAGTTATTTAAGGCAACACTCACTCTGGCAGACACAGCTGGTGGCTCAGACGGGGTTTGCAGGAAACGAAACTGTTGACTTAAACTGTTTTATCTGCAAAGGCTTTGCTTCCCACCAGAGACCTTGTGCACAGCACTTAAATCTTAGGTGCATTATTGACAATAACAGAATATAAAAGAAAAGGAAACAATCTTTAAATACACCCTGGCATGCGTTGTTAGATGTTCTCTGAAATTGCCCTTTGGTGCTCAGTCACCTCTCAGGAAGCCTCCTGCTCTTAAAGCACTGGCAGATTTCTGTGGGCAGTGTAGTGGGGTTTTTAGATTAGCCTTGAAATGTGATCTTTTGCATCTTTTTTTGAAAAGATCTTTTTTCTTTTTTTGAAATGTGATCTTTTGATCTTTTTACTACAGCAGTAGTTACATCTGCAGCCTGTGCTTTCAGCTGCCCCTCTGTTCTTCACTGGAAGGTGGCAGGGCGTTGGGGTGAGGTTGCCTGCACCTCTCCAGCTGGAAGGGTTTCTGGAGAGATGGAGAGACAGGTACGGTTCTGTCCATCACTGCCCACAAGGCCAGGGGATGGATTCAGTCCGCTAGCACTTTGGCTATGGTGTGGTATTACTCCTGAAAAGTGTTTTTAACTGCAGCTAAAAACACATGAGACCTAGAGATTGGAAAATATTCCTAACGGGCAGGAAGAAAGGTGTAACTATTGGTAGTTATATGCATTTTAGCTCTCAAAATAGGCAGCTCAATCTCTGTATTACATACGGTTATATCACTGGAGGGGAATTTCTCAGGTGGGTGATGAGTGCTGGAGCTCGGATGGTAGAAGAGCTGGAGAAGTGCAGTGTGAGCAGAAAAGTATTTCATGAGCCAGGCAACGTTTCCACTTAAAAGCACTTGTAGGAAAGGATTGATAAAATAGAAAATAATTGAAACAGTCACTGGTTTAGTGGAACAGATCAACAACTCAAATGTTTCCCTCTCTAGAGAAATCAGCCATCTTACCATCTTACTCAGAGACTGGGGCAGCGGAGGTGGCAGCGACCCTGCCTCTGCCAGGTGTCCTGCCGAGAGCTCATGGGCCTGAACCGTGCGTCAGGGAGGTCGTTTGTGGTGCTCTGTGGTCTGCTCACTACATGCAAGCAGGTTTTGTCATCCTTTTACCTACTCCGGGTATAAGGTGTTCACCTCTCAGCTGACCAGATGCTTATACCCGACCTTGGTGTTATAAAAGGCATTACTTGTTCTGCAAAAGTAACAGGAAAGACCCATTCAATAAAAACATTTTCCACAAAACCGCAACTAATCCTTTTCCACAGACTCAAAATATTTGGAAGTCCTTATATTTCTCAGTCTGGCTGGGAAAGTACCATACAGAGCGCTGTCACCACAATATTTCTTTAGTGACTGGAGATCGATGGTACCAGAATTTTTCTAGCGTTACAGGAGCTGAGGTCAAATCTCTTCGGTGTTCATCGAATTAAAACAGAAAGCACTTGTCATTTATTTCTGGTGCCAAGAGAAATACAACTTTCTTCCCCCATGCGTGGATATTCAGATGATAGTTCCTTTATTTTCCTGTAGGGAAGCTATTACATGGGCATCGTGATGGTAAAGAGTTTTGGGTTTGTTTTTAATTATCTTTGTTTTCTTATTGCTTCCATAAAATTCATTATTTCTTCTTCAGCTTTTTATATCTCCCTTCTGAAGACAGATTCTGTTTATGGGTATACTATTGTTCTCCTCCCCCTTTACATATTTTTATCGCTATTTCCAATTTCAACTAATGAGTTTATTTCTATCTGGAGCGGGTGCAGTGGGCTGGAGAGTTGCAATAAAAATTTGACTTTTAACGCTAGCACAATTGAAAATTTACTGATAGAGCATTTGATGTCTCAGGTCGAGACTGGCTTCCAGGTTGGTAAAAGAACTCAATTCTGGCTATTGGCTTGTCAATACAATACAGATTTCTCACTGTCATCCAGTTCCCCACAGCGCCTTGGCTGGAATTTAGTTTTGAAAAGATGGAAACATATGTCTTCTATCCTTTCAGCTCAGGTTTTACAGCCCTTTCACAAGCTACCGGTTGCTGTATTACATTTCCAACCTGTGCGGCATCCTGAAAATGTTAGAAACAAAGAGTTATGTGATTAGCCCAACTACTGGAACACTGCCTATCAAGTATAAATGGTAAATCAGCTTTTCAGACAAAGCCTGTGTGGAGTACAGCCTGCTGCTCAAAGCATTGGCATGACGCTCCTACTTGTCTCTGTAGCTGATGCAGTATTCTGCCTTGGTTGCTGGCATTTCATCTTTCTGGATCTGTTTCTCTCCAGTGTTGTTTTCCATGATGTCCTGGTTTCGGCTGGGTTAGAGTTAATTTTCTTCCTAGTAGCTGGCATAGTGCTGTGTTTTGGATTTAGTAGGAGAAGAATGCTGATAACACACTGATGGTTTAGTTGTTGCTAGGTAGTGCTTAGGCTAGTCAAGGACTCTCTTTTTCAGCTTCCCATGCTCTGCCAGGTGCACAAGAAGTTGGGAGGGGGCACAGCCCAAGATGGTTGATCCAAACTGACCAAAGGGCTGTTCCATACCATATGACGTCATGCTCAGTATATAAACCGAGGGGAGTTAGCCCGGGGGGCAGCGATCGCTGCCCAGGGACTGGCTGGGCATCGATCGGTGGGTGGCGAGTGGTTGCGTCACTTGGTTTTTTTCCTAGGGTTTTGTTTCCCTCTCTCTTGTTCTCCTTTTTATTGCAATTTTATTACTATCATTATTATTATTATTATTTTATTTCAATTATTAAACTGTTTTTATCTCAACCCGCGAGTTTTCTTTTGCCCTTCCGATTCTCTCCCCCATCCCACCGGGGAGGGAGAGGGTGAGCGAGCGGCTGTGTGGTGTTCAGTTGCTGACTGGGGCTAAACCACAACACATGAGAGAGGTCTTAGTCAATTGAAATGGGTGAAATAGTAGCGTCATTCTTTTCCTTTCTTTTCTTTTAAAAACATGCATTTCACTGTTGGCTTTTTTTCAATCATTTATCAACAGCTTGTTCATGAGGCTCAGCTTCAGTTATTTGGAAGTGCCTGAGTTTTTCTATGGAAACGAGTCTATTATGATTGTTAAGCATCTTTTTATGTTATATCAAGGCCCTTGTACACTGATTTGATCGATTAAAGAGGGCTTAAATTACAGCCTTCCCTGTCCACGTACACCAAGTACTCTTCCATGTCTATTGAAGAGAACTCTACTTTAGGTAACAAATTTTTTTTTTTAAATATACCCATTACATATAGAATGCCAAGTATCCATGGGCTGCAAATCTACTACTGTGTGAAACTGTGGGAAATATATATGGCTTTAGGAGTAACACTTTAAAGAAAATGCAGCAGTCACTGCAATACCCATGTTGCAATACACTGCAATTCTTGTGCTGAGAAACAGCTGCATATAGTAATCTGCAAATATATTTGTGTTATTTTAGACTAGTTTTAATACACTCATGGTCACTGCTTGTTAACTTACGATTCGGTCTATTCTCATTAACAAGAATGATATTTTGCTGGATGCTCAATAATCGCCACCAAGAGGTACTTGATTGTTAGGTCCTGGGTGAAAAATATTCCTAGTCAATGACCCTTAAATGCTTAATTTAATGCTTAATGACAATTCAGAGCAATAAAATGAGAAGCAGACTTGCCCGCCACTCTTCTAATATAGCATGGGATTTTTCAAAGGAGCCTGCAACATTTAGATACCCACCAGGCTTTGTACTGCAGTTTGTTTCGTTTACTCCAGGTAACTCTTCAATCTTCTCTTAGCGTTTTAGCCACAACTCCAAGCCCCAGGTGAAATGATGGCGTCTCCCTCTAAGGGAGCTTGCAGGCAGGGCAAAGAACCGATTTTATTGATGGTGGTGTTTTTAAATGGAAAATGACATGTTGCTTTTAATAATCCATTTTTTTTCCCAACCTGTTGTGGAAAAGTTTTCTATTTGTAAAGTCTATGTTTCTTATGCTGTGTAAGGCTTTGTTCTACTGACAAATTTCCATAACCTCTAGGGTTTAAATTAATATTAATGTATTTCTGTGTGTACTGTCCTCAGGGAAAGAAAAGTACAAACCATTACTGGGATGTGAATGAAGATGTACGTAATTCATTAGACATCTGTTTTTAAAATCAAGCTGCTCACCTCGGGGCCAGCACAGTTCCTGGCTGCGTGCACCAGGCTTCTACCCAGGGCAAGACTGGGAGCAGGTGTATAAATGCTGTTTATATATGTATTTTCCTGCTCTCTACCCTTTAAATCTCTGTACAACCAGCCTGCACCTTTAGTCTACATGTGTTTTGTGTCACCTGGTGCTGACCAGGGCAATCCACAAAAAAAAGTGGAGCTTTTGCATCCACTGCTTTGGGTGGGGGTGCCTGTGCCCAAATGTGCATGTTTAAAGGTGGAGTAATATCTTCACTGCCTCCTCAGGCTGAAATGGGAATCCAGCTCAGAAGTGTGTCTTTAAGCAACGATGGATGCAGTGTGTCAAAAGGCAGTGTACTGCCTAGGATTGAGGTATCGTAGCGATGACTTTGGTGAAAAGACCTGACATATTGGGACAGAATAATGACAAAATAATATTCTCAGCCATAATTTTGAGGGAAAATCAGCACGAGAACATGTGAGCACAAAAGATTAATGCCTTCAAAAACAACAGAATGTTTCATCTATGAAAAATTAATCACCTCTGCTGGGGAATAACTGCCGGTACACACAAGGAAATTTCCAGTAGCTGTGAGAATAGAATAGCACAAACACAAACCAGCAAAGATCTCTTAGTTAGAAGCACAGCAGAAAGACTGGAGGGAAGGCAATCCCATGAGAAACTGTCGATGAAGGTCTCTGTCAGCAGATGAAAACAAGTCTCCTCTCAGGAGAAGATGGACTGCTTTGTGGGGAAAGGAAAGCAAAAGCATTCTGTCTCCTTCAGCTCATTGCCTTCCCGAACTAGCACCATCATCTCCTGGGCCTCTCCATCACCCTTCTGTTAAGTTTATCCACAAATTGTTTAATTTTGCTCCTTCTCTGATCCACAGAGGCAGGCAGTCTATGACTACTTTCAGTTGCCCTGTCAACTCAAGTGGTAAAATACTCTGCAGTTAGTCAAAAGGTTGAATCTATAAAGGAGTCCCATTAAAATCTCAGGGATTGCTGAGGAGGTGATGGCTAACAGTTCCTGAGGGGCTGGAAAATTATATAGAAACAAGCAACATTAATAAAACATATAGAACTATATACAAAAACATTAAAAAAGATTACAAGGCCAAATACTCAACAACGAGAAAATATTTGGCGTTGCTTTACCCCCTCTGTATTACTGCATAATTCGGGCTTCAATTAAATGTGCATCTTACTTTCTGCCTGATCTCCATCTCATTCAGAAAGATCATCCCTACGAAGCCTTCACATTCTCCTGCCTCACAGCTCTATATAGTATTTATCCTACCCTGACTGTACCTTGAGAAAAGTAGCCAAGAAGAAAACTCAGCACAAGAAGAAAGGAAGACTGCCCGCCATCCAGAGCGCTGGACTGCAGACATCTTCTCTACCACCATTCACCCACTCTCCTCTCTCCGACACTGTCGATGAAGCAGGGGTGACAGACAGAATGAAGATTCAAGGGCTTCCTAGCCCAGATATCAGACACTACATACTGTGAAAATGAACCATGCTTTCTTTCACCCATTTGAAACAACAAGATTTTCTTCTAAGGAAATCCTTGAAAACATAATGGCAAGACAATTGCTTTCGCAGGCATCTTTCTCTTTCAGGTTTTCCAAAGGCAAAATCCTGCAGTGAGTTTTGTGCTGTCCTGCACAAAATTGCGTTTCCTTTTAACTTTATTCTGCCATCTTTTTCCCGAGCGTAACTGAGGTCTGAAAGTGCTCAGTCGCTATGGTGTAGTTTGTGTTAAATGCACAAAAAATCACTGTGATTTGAAGAGATTCTCAGACTGCCTGACAAATAAGGTATGTGTCTCAAAGTAAGTCCCTTAAGATTTTTCTCCTGAGAAAATAGATGTGGTTATTTCAGTTAGCCTGGATTCTTTCACAAAAAAAAAAAAAAAAAAAAAAAAAAAAGAAAAAAAAGGAAAAAAGACTTCAGGATTAAGACTGGTTTGATGTGAAATATTTCAGGGTTTGCTCCAAAATCTTTTGAAATCAGGGGTAGGATTCCTCTTGCCTTTGGCTGGCTTTGGGTCAGCCAGTGTCTCAGTAAGCCGGACTCAGCCACAAAGCTTGGAAAGACCCGTGGCCTGGTAGAAGCTGCTGCCCTCCCTTAGGTATAACAGTAATGCATAGGCAGACTCAGGCATGGTGCTACACACTCTGGTTTGAAGTTACCAGGTGGTATCACAGTGATGAAAGAAGTCCATAGATCATCTTGCTTTTCCAGATGCATCCCTGCCTTGGCTGGTATATTTATTTTCAATGAAGGACAGCACTTTTTTAATCTTTTGGTCCTTAAATTGTTTATCTTGATGTAGTATATTACAGTTTTTGTTTTCAAACCAGAAATGGAAGGGACATTGTTTCTCTCAAGACAGCATGCTTGTGCTTTGAAAAGATTTTAGTTTAATAACTGTATTTACCCACCTTCTGTTTGTTTGCTTCATTTTTCTTCTTCCCATCCTTTTCATAGTTATACTATTGGAAATGTTATTCATGGAGGTAAAGATTAGTGCAAATACTAATGTACCTATATTTCCTGCTGCCTGACCAAGCAAGGCTTTCTTCCTTCCATTTTTGAAGAAATCCTATTTATTTTTGTAATTAATTTTAGGCTCATTTCCTTTATGCTGTTCCCAGTTATTGGCTGCTGTTCAGGAGGGCGTATGTGTGTGGCTTGAGGACAGCGATGTTCAGCAGGGGTGTACGCATGAAGGAACCCCCCCATATGGGTTTCAGCCTAATCAGGTTTCAAAATTCTCTTCTGCTAGGTGCTGTATAGTCATAAATGCATGTTTCATGCCTCAAATGCTTTCTAATAGCTCCTTTGGGGTATTGTACTGATAAGCAACACCTATACTTATTGCTTTTGCTTATTTCAGAGAGATTTTTTGAAGAGCCAGGTGCTACACTGTTACTAGGAATCAGGTAATGGCAGATGATTACTTTTCACAGTACTTAAAGGCAAACCTGCATTATCAAACGCTGTTGTATCATAACACTGCAAAAAAGAAGCAATACGTTGTACCATTCTGTGTGCACAGTAGAGGAAAATGTTTAATAAGTCCATGATCACCCGGTTTCATTCACTGAAACTCAGTGGATTTTATGTAATATATTAAACGTCACATGTAAACATAGCTGTGGAGCTTTTCTTCAGGAACTCAGGGTTTTGTCTCTCCAGTGAATCTGGACGCTCAGCGTGTCTCTGAGGAAAGGGAGATGTTACAGATGGTGTAACCTTAGTGGTGGAGATGCCTCCCTTAGAAGAGCATGTCACCTATCTGCTGATAAGCATTGATGCTCTCTGCCTACAGCAGACACTGGCACTCTGGATAATTGCTGCCTGGTTAAGGTTTCTCATACTTCAGCTTGTAAAAAATGTGTTGATGCGACATTTATGGAAAGGCTTCAAATCCACTTGACATTTCAGTTCTGGCATAGGCCTGGATTTGGCTTTGTAGTGGCATTGGTGAACCTAGTTAATTCCAGTGGAGAGGAAAAATCAGACGTCAGGACTAATATCCTTAGATCTGTCATCTGGTTAGAAGTTCAGGAATTGAGAGATATAAATGACTGGTATCTGTATCACTGATCACTGTTCTTAGCCTGTCACATTTGGGGCTCTCACTGAATCGTATATAATCACATGTACAGAGCAGGGATGTTCTCCTGCAGAGATCTGGAAGCAAGGAGTTCAGGGTTTAGCTATCTCCAGGAGGACATGGCGTCCTTGCACGTCTTGTGTCTTGGCCCAGGAATGAGTTGTGGACAACACTGTGCTTGCCCTAAGTGGCTGTCACAGATGGGGAGAGATGGCATGAAACATTTTCAAATGTTATTCCAGGCAAACTTTACACAGTGCTGCCCCTGCTAACTTCACTGACATAGATATAGGATAGAGCTAGGTGTTTGGGAGGCGTTGTGTGGCATCATTTTTACGTTACAGCAGCTTTCTTCTACTGTCAGCAGAATTTCTTCTACACCTTGTTGCCTGANAAACTCTGCTAGGTGTTTCAGAGATGGCAGCTTTCCCAGTCTCTTCCTGTGCTGCAGGCAAATCTTCACAGCACAGTCTGTCTGTGGAAGAGGAAAGAGGCCATCGCCGCCTTCCACTCCTCAGGCAGAATTCC
>VYZW01016386.1:3062-38992 GCA_013401315.1 Balaeniceps rex | reverse complement strand
AGTTTGGTAGGTACTGGTCAACTTTATTCTCACCTTTGTTTATATTTCAAGATGGACTGGATTAAAAACTGCTCACATTTTATGCATATTCTTTAGGAATGGCTTCCAGCCCAGAACAGAGGATCTCTACAGAGCGCCGATGCTGCTTGCAAGGTTAGAGAGTCTCCACGTGGGCACAACTCTTAGGTGGTCTCAAAGCCCTCCCATGATGTTAAGTCAGTCTGCACACTTTCTAGTGAATTTGTTTGGTGGCTAGCATATTGTCCCCAAAGACACACTTCACATGAGTTTTTGCTGAATATCAATGTAAAGAAAATCAGTTCTGAAATGACGTGCACCAAAATGAATATGGGCAGTAGAAATGTGATTCTGAAGAGTAACAAGGGCATGAAAATATACCAGGAGGTCTCTCTGTTTGGTCAAAACATCTCCAGTGAGGAATGTGAACACTCAAACTGAATTGCTTACTGCAGATAGTATTTAGTGCATAGTTCCCAGTTAAAGCCTATTCAGGAAATAATATGCTTTTTGCCCTGCACACAAACCTAGACAGAAACAGAATTTGTTAGATTGACCCTGAATTATTCCTTGAACTCAGGGCTCCACTTTCACACCTGTTAAATCCACAACAAAACTCCTCCTGATTTCAGTGCTGAAACATCAAGTCTGTACTCTGGATGGTGTGTGGGGACCATTTTATTAAACATGCTAAGACTTCCTGCCAAGGTAGACTTTTCCATCCAGCTGTCGAGCTGCTTCAGGAAGGCAAAAGTGTACTTTTGCTGGGCTTGAGAGAATATGATCATTTGGCTGCTGAGTATGAAAGGAAGAGGTCCACTAAACTCAAGAATTAGATTAGAAATTTGATTTGCTGAAGATAACGTAAGCTAAAGTGCATCTGGTCTAGTATTGTAGATATAAATACAATCCAAAATATTAATTTGACAGAGGTGGTGTTGATTGGCAAGTCACAGAGAGAAAACTCTAGAAGAATTCTGGCCTCGCTGAAGTGAATTTGTAGTGATGCTATTTGTACCATATTTTCCTCTTTCAGGATCTCCATTGGATGGAGGTGTCTCCAAGGGGCTGTGCAAGATACACATTGCCATAGAGATAAAGACCATGATTTTCTGTCTAGACAGATACAACCTAAGTACTTGAGGTAAGAGAGAAAAACTGCAATGGATGTCTCTACTTGCTCAAAGCTCCGTTCATCAGTGCTTTAGTTTTCCAGTTACATTCACATTGGACATATTTATCCATTCATTTGGAAAGAGTATTTCTTCTCAGCTAATGTTGGCCTGGGTGGAATTCTGCATGAGGCTGCAAAGGCTCACAACATTGCTAACTGCAAATTTCATTCCTCCAGCCAGCTCTTCATGTCATCAGTGTTAAAAACCCTGAAGGAAGGACCTTCTCAGACAGAAGCCACTCTGTGTATTCTTTCTTCTGCAGAGAGCTTGGGCCCAGAACTCTAGGACAAGACTGAAACAAACTTTCCTGAAAAATACCTTTTAAAATTAATCTTCCAATCTATTACAAATTTGTTTGTAATAGTGTGTAGTACTTAAATATGAGGAGGGTTCATCTTCAGTGTAATGTACACACATTATCTAGTGAATTTAACCAACTAAGTTGCATCAAAACATTACAAATTGCAAACTTCTTAGCAAAGACTATTAGAATTATACTGGAGCCAGATGTTCAATAAACTATTAATAGAACCCTTAATCAATTTTTTTTACTCTCCTGAAATGGAAAAAACCCCATCCACCCTAAAACCTCTTCTGTATCCCACGATGTTAGTAAGTAAAGATTTACCCAACAAGTGGAAACATAGGCAGAATGCTTAAGTTCTGTAAATTCCAGCCTATTAGCTACTGCTTAGGGATTAACATAGGAAAGCAATGTCTCCTTTGATTCATTTTCTTTAAATTATATTAACTGTTTCTAGGAAACATTTTAATATGAGAATTATATTACCAGTTTCCCTCTCTGCCTTTCATAATGAAGTAAACAAGCCCAAAGACCACTCTAAGCTGTGCAAAGGCTTTTGAGAAAAACATTTTGCAGGCTATCTGACAGCCAGGGTAACTTGAACTTCCAGGATTCTTTTTTCTTAGAAAATTTGGATTAAATGCATCACAAAGTTGTTCATTTAATGTAAGTGTACTTCTGGGCTTAAAAGTAAATCTGACCCGAAAATTCATGAATCATAGTCCATGGACGTCTGTGCCAACAGTGAAGCAAAGCTGAGCAAAAATACATTTGCAAATTCTCTCCTTACCTCTAATTCATATAATTTAACAAATGTTTACTAGAGTTTTAGTGGATCTAGTAAATCATGCCAAAAGATGCCTATGGAACTAATTTTCTAAAGCAATTAGAGATTAATATTTCATTTAGTATTTTGTTGTATCAGTACTCAAAATAACGTCTCCAAATTGCCAAGGAAATACAGAGGAAATAATCACCAAAGGCAATGGGGATGTTCACACTGGAATCAACCTCTTGCTTAGGTGTCCGAGTGCCTGCTAGTCACAAGGGTGCTACATCCCAGCAGCGCTCGCTCGCTCCAGTATTGCCGAGCAATACCTGATGGTGTTCACACATGGCTGTTGCAATGCACACCCTCTCCAGGTACTTGGAATTGCATTCATCTGGGGGCACCATACTGTCAAAAAACTTCTCTAGAGAGCAGACTGTCATCAGGAACTTAAGTTAGGCAGTCGGGGTGCCCATCAGGAAGGATGTTGTGTGAGCATAAGCAGTAGAAACCTCTTGTCTTGTTGACTAGAGGAAGAGCGTGCTATCCTTTCTTAGGTTGCAAGTGTTCCCAGCTGGTAAGGAGAGATTGAGCACCACAGTGTGTATTGGGGCAGTCTCAGCCATTTCACAGGTAGGCCAGTTCCTAGTCCCACTCTCACCACCTATTAAGTCAGCCTAAACTTTGAGACTTTGAGGTCTGGGTTTTCAGGGTTTCTTTCTTGCTGTTTCAGTTTTTCATTTAAAGAAGAGATGGGACAGTAGTATCCAGCTGGATGCAGAAGGAGAGCTGTCATTCTGCATATGTCACTGGTTTTGGTTTTAATTTGGTTTTGTGATTTCAGAGGCAGCTCAGTCCTGGCCTCTGCATAGGCTTAGTGCATAATTGCGTTGCCTCTGCTGACTGCACTGACTGACACCACCCTAGGAAATTGTTTAAGTGGCTCAAATCCAACTTCGGAGGACCTCCAGAGACTTTGCTGATCCATTGTTGTTCTACACACTGAGCTGACCAAAGCCTGCCTTTGGTTAAGAGCCCTACTGATACATTATATATTAAATACCTCTGGAAAAGGCTGGGCATACCCCTGGGAGTGGGCTCCACTCAGCACATCAGCTCTTTTGAGGCACTGGTGCCGTGGTCTTGCAATCAGCCGGATTCTGCCTGCTGGTGAGAGGTGTTTTGCAGAGCTGCTGGAGAGGATGGCAAATGAAAATCACACTGCCTCTCTGTTTCCTCTCCGAGACAGAGACTACTTTGCCAGTCTTTGGCAAAGTATTTCCACTACACAGTTGCTGTTTAGAGGATGAAGGCTAGCCCACTAAGCTGCCCAGAGAGCAAAAGGAGATGGGTAGGTGCCAGGCATGGTGGGAGAGGGAGGAACTCTGCTCCAGACGCCTGCTTGACCTCATTCTCAGAAGGTGCACTTTAAACAGCAAAATAATATTTAGCTATCTTGGACATCATTTGGATAGAGAGGATGCCCACCAGCTGGGCTGCCGCAGCAGCAGGTTTGCAGCGTGCTGCTCGGGGAAGACAGGAAGGGACACAATTCCCCAGGCACATTTGCTCCTGTGGTGCAAAGTTTCATTGAGGTGCCACTGAGCAGGAAGCTGAAATTCTTTAGGAATAGGGCACAATTCAGAAAAAGGCAAGGAAAGCAGCATGCCTGTTGGTGATCCCTGTAGAGCTTTACCAAATCAGCTTATTCATAAGGGAAAACTAGCAGCCATTGATGTAAATTCATTGCTTTCCCTCCTTCTTTGCTGTGCTAGAGATTGCTGCAAGTGATGTTTTTTAAATGAATACATTATTTGAGTGAAAGCAGTGATGGATCAGAGCTGGACTGCTTTCTACTCCCATTTCACACATTGTTTTAAAGATTCTTGCATTGGTTGATGTTGACAAAATTGTGCATGGTTTTTTCTTGCACAGGTGTTAAGGTTGCGGTTACCTCATGCTATTTTGTGGAACTAAAGCAAGCTGCAATGCAGCTATACGCAGTATCCATGTTATTGTTTTATCCACCAGCAGAAAAGCAATGGGAAATGTCCTCAAATCAGCTTTTATTCTAGAGAACAGTACCACATAGAGATGGCTGCACAGCCAGGGTCCACTGTTTATGAGACATTATTTGATTCTTTTAATTTGATTTCTTCTAGTTCAAGAAGAAATCTGTGAACCAGAAATCAAAGAAAAATTTGATTTCAGAAGCACCTGAATGCAATATATTTGAACCAAAATATTTCCCTCACTTGACAGCTGCTTCAGGGGACCATAATATTCTTGTTGCCAGCAACGAGTTCTGCTGAGCAGTGAGGGAGCCCCAAGGGTGCCTGTCTCCTGGGCATCCCTGCTGTACACATCACTTCAGAGCAGCCCAAAACTTCCAGCTCCTCCATCCCAGCTCTCTCACAGGAACACTGGCATTTCTAAGAGCCCTGTGTCCAGCTCCGGTTTAGGGATTTCAGGGTATTACTCTAGAGGCTGGAGCAGAGTGTGGTCAGGTTCTGCACCTTCAATTCATTAATTTAGTGCCCAGGAACCCAGAAGAGTATTCAAGAAACCAAAATCTCAAAGTAACTGGGCAAGAGTGAAATGTCAGACTCTCTTACATTTCTGCATTACTTACTGTAGGCTTTCTGCACACAGCATTTTAAATTATTTAGATCAGAACAGAATACACATGCCACAAACTGGGACCATTTATGCAGTCTTAGATATATCGGGCATAGCTTTTTATTTCCAATGAGATTTATAAAACAAATCAGTTACCTCCAAACACAGCACAGTAGCATTCACTCCTCTTCTCTGAATAATTCCAACTCATGCCTAGCAGGGTTGACTTTGATTTTAAAGGTAATTCTGAAGAATGATTTAATTTTGGTTTTCCTTTGCAGTGCCTAGGCTGTAGGTGTCTGGTGAAAATATTCCCCAGGTAAATGTTACTACTCATGGTCCCTGTGTTCCTGCTGCAAATTATTCACCTCTGTGTATTGTAGAGGGTTATAAAAAAACATTGGGAGTGATACGAACATTTGTTTATGATAACATTGTACATCTAATTCCTCTCCTCCTGGTGACATTCTCAGATGTGCAAAGTGACTGGATCTTTTCCAGGCCCTTCCACACAGCTTAGAGAAGCCCTTCCAGCAACTCATTACTGGCTTACAATAAGCACGATAGACTGATTAGACTAACAGTTGGCTTGGATTATGACTTACAGGCTTTCCTACTTTAATTTAGATGCATACAATATACAGTGTAACAACCACATAATTACACGGATTTTTTCTTAGAAATTGCCCAGCAGGGACGGATGATCCCCACTCAAATTTTCTGTTGAAAATTATAAATATATGAGCAGAACTGCAGTTTCAGCTTCTCTCTATTTTTTATCACAGCTGAGGAATATGACTGTAAGCCTCAGGATACATTCATGTATATCTGAACTTACCTTTTTTTTTGTTAAGAATTTGGCTACAGAGCCAAGTTGAGTTTACACTACACAATAAGACCCAGAGATATAACAGTACTGATCTCTGCTGATGTCAAGAAAAGTCCTGCAAATGCCACAGGACTGAGTTCTGAATAATTTGGGGGGCGTTCATGTAATTTCAGAAATTTCAAGGCAAAATCATAGTCTTAAGGATAAGAATTTTACTGACTCCACACTGTAAAACTGCTGGATATTCTGTTCTTCAGATGATGCTTGAATATATGTATTTTTCTTTCTCAGACTAGAATGTTAATAAGCCAGCTAGCAAGCCTATTTCAGACTGATTTAACCTGGAACAATGTCTTTCATATAATCAAGTTATTTCATAACTGAGGTTCAGGACATATTTGTTATTTTCATCTTCTGGTAGTTTTAATTTTGGTTCCAGGCACAGATGAAGCAGCATCTTCCAGTAGAAAATCCGATGAACCTGGTACAGTCTAAGCAGGGACTTGAATATCTAGTCCTGACTTACATGCATGCACTCGCCTGTGTACGCTTTCCCAGGCGAGCCTGGCTTATGTTTCTGACTACTGTACTGGTGCAGGCGCAGGGTGCCCAGCTCAGCACCCAGCATACAGAAGAACCAAATCTAAGCTATCAACACAGTGTAGACATCCCCAAGAAACTAATCAATAATCTACAGGGGTATGGGGGCTCCCCCTTTTCTGTTCCTTATATACAGTCTGTCATTTCAGTGACGTGACCTTGTCTGCTGTTCATCACACAGTATCTAGTTTTACCTTTGCAACAGTTACCTGGTTGATGGTTTTCAACTGTTCTAAAAAGACTAAATACTTTCTTCTGTCTCCTGGGACACTTTCACCTATTCTTTATCTTTTCAAGCTGCTTCTTTGAGCTGAAATCCCCGCAGACAGTTCTTAAAAGGTCAGCTCTGCTTTATTTTAAAAAATTCAGTATTTTTTGTCCAGCTAATTCCCAATAGTTGTTTAACACTTGTGAATTTCTATTTTCTTTTTTTTCCCCCCATTCAGGCCTGTCCTGGCCATTTCTGTTACATTTCAGACAAGGAAATGCTGAAAATCTGGGGTCGGTTCTCATGCTGCTCCGAGAGTGGGTTGTGAAATGCGTGTTCATCAGATGCAGATGGGGCTCACAGAATAAGCTCTCTTCACTTTTTCTGGGACTTCCAGGCCCTGGAGACATCTTATTAGTGGTCTACACAGGTGATCCAGAGACAAATTGCTTTCAGCTGCTCATGCATCAGGCCAGCCGCTTTGATATCACTATATCACCAGGCCAATATATAGCTGGGTCTTGGTTTTAAGCCCAGTTGCTCTTAAAAGAATGACAGCTTGTTCAATTGCAGGTTGAAAAAAAAAAAGGTCAACAGACAGGTTTGAACTTTTGGGGGTGACTCCTGCTTTTGTTTAGGCATATGAAACTCATTTGGTTAAGGTAAAATAAACTTGACAATTTTTATCCTCTGCACAGCATATAACAGCATAGTGCATTAGGCAAACAAAACTCCACTTCTGAGTCAGAAATTAATTAATTTAAAGACATACACAGAGGGACACAGTTTGAGGAGGTAAAAGGTTGCTGTGGTCTGTGTTTTCATACTAGCTCCATGATGGCATTTTCAGTGCCCAGGAGCTGGATTTCCCTGCTGGTTTCCCAGGTGCTGGCATGAATAGACTTCAGGAGGAGTTCAGGAATACTCCTGGATTCTTGCTACTTACTTTGATGTTGACCTAGAGAACAGCTTGTGCTTACCTTTAAGTAGAGCTGTTATGGGGAATGCAGCTCTGTTTGCAGATTTGGCAGATAATGGGCTTCTTTCCCTCTTCCTCCTCCTCTTCAGTTGAATGTAAACTCTCAGCATCTAATGTAACGCGCTCTGCTGATTCTTCTTTTAACTCTGTGAGATTTCAAGGTAGGTTACAAGTTTGCCTGAAATCCCATCATGGCAGCTTCTGGATTTGATGAGTACTACTGACACAGATTGAGGCATCATGAAGGGAATCCCAGCCACACACTGAAAATATAAATTCTCTGTAATGATAATGTTAATGTTCTTTCTCCTGGTGACGTCCTCTTACTTCTTCACCCACTTGCACCTCAAACTCCCACTCTATAGAGGCTTCCTTTGTGTATGATTAGTCACTGCTTCTTCCTGCCAAAATAAACCTACCTACGTTTTTCTTGTTATCATGTCTGCAAGGGCCCTGCAATTCTCTCCGACTTGCTTTGTTTGAGGAGTTCATCCCTTTTCATTTATTTCCTTCTTCTTTGCCATTCGAAAGTATTCATTACAGGGCTTGAGAGGCCAGGAGAGGTCAGGAGAAGTTGTGTGTGCCCTTTCAATCAACTGTTTACTAATGGTAGGTGAAATTTCTGTGCTCGATATTAAGCCATTTCAGTGTAGCTTAGAAATTATGCAGCTTTTGTGAATTTTGCTTTGCAGTTTAGTAGTAAAGCAGAGCTACATCCAGAAAAACTGAGATGACTGTAATGAAAACATTTCATTCTGAGACTCTGAAATTTCACCAGTCACGTGGTTTTGAAGGCAACTTATGATTATGAAAGTACTGCAGAACTATGCTGCCTTACAGAATGCAAAAAAAAGCCCCACCATTAACAGAATATTTCCTTTTAGATATTATGAAAATTTGTTTTCACCTCCCTTCTGAGGAACAGCTTTGAGTCTTCAAGCTGAACTACAAACAGTTCTTGAGCTGTAAGTAGGTAGAAAGGATGGACACTAGTAATAACACAACTATAGTAGTCTCAGTGCCAGACTCCAGAAAATTAACTGCATCCTCAGAAGATACAGGTGGAATCTGTATTAACATCTTTTAATTCAAACATCTTTTTCTCAAAGCAGCTGATAGCTCTTGCAGAGAGACCTTCCAGACTTAAGGAATACGATCTAAGGTGACTAATCCTTTTGTAAACTCACACACTGAAAGTCTCCTTATGGTAGAGGAAAGGTGGTGCAAGACACAATCTAAGCAGTTCATCTGAGAGCGCTGGAGATTTCTGACTGTTGCAAGTCACTTCAAGATGACTGAATGTACCAGCAGCTTTGCTTTGAAGGAAGTCTTAGGCATGGTTCTTGCTATCACATCTTAACTGGCTCAACAGACTACATAGTCAATGCAAATATTCAGAGAGGCTGCGTGCACGAAAAATTGCTGTATTTAGTAATAATTTTGTCTGGTTACGTTTTAGAAAATAGATGGGAAAATAGAATCATAGAATAGAATCATAGAATCATTAAGGTTGGAAAAGACCTCTAGGATCATCTAGTCCAACTGTCAACCCAACACCACCATGCCTACTATACCGTGTCCCGAAGTGCCACGTCTACACGTTTTTTGAACACCTCCAGGGATGGGGACTCCACTACCTCTCTGGGCATCCTGTTCCAATGCTTGACCACTCTTTCAGTAAATAAATTTTTCCTAATAGCCAATCTAAACCTCCCCTGGTGCAACTTGAGGCCATTGCCTCTCGTCCTATCACTTGTTGCTTGGAAGAAGAGACCAACACCCAACTCACTACAGCCTCCTTTCAGGTAGTTGTAGAGGGCGATAAGGCCTCCCCTCAGCCTCCTCTTCTCCAGGCTAAACAACCCCAGTTCCCTCAACTGCTCCTCATGAGACTTCATCTCCAGACCTTTCACCAGCTTTGTTGCCCTTCTCTGGACACGCTCCAGCAACTCAATATCTTTGTTGTAGTGAGGGGCCCAAAACCGAACACAGAATTCGAGGAATAAAGCGAGGGGCACATGTCAGGAATAAAATTTGCACCTTTCTAAACAGCATCTGCAAGTTCTCAGAGCAGTAAGTATAGATTTACCCACTGAATACGGCTTGTGGGGAGAGGGGGAGCTAATTAAAGAAACATCCGACATCATCAAGTATTTAACCATCAAACGTGCTCGGAGAAGGGTGGTGCTTACGGTGCCGGACCCAGCCAGGGAGCATCTCCCAGGGTGGCAAGCTGCCAGGAGCGCTTGGTTTTGCTGACCTTACATCGCCATCTGGTGCCTTGCCGGGGAGAAGAGCCCTTAAACCCGGTATTAGCCACTTTGGTCACTACAAGGACAATCCACCCCCTCCACTGTCATCACTGTGCTAACAACAAGCCCTTCACAAACTTCACCCACGCAACCGTGCCCACACATTCCCCCTTCTACTGTGCTGCAGCCGGGGGGGCGAGAGTTATGAGGAAATGTCAGTAAAACGCTGATGATAACTTTCCAAGAAGGATTAAAGTATTAGCTTTGGCCTAGAGGGTGATGGTCTTGGGCTCAAAACTGGTGCTGTGTTTGCTGTCCTGTCCTCCTAATTTTAGGATCTTTTTCCTCCTTCTCTCAGCTTTGAATATGGTCTTCTCCACATTCCTTCTGTGTCACCACATCCAGTTTTTCCCCTAAAATGTAGGGAAAAGTGGAGCTGGTGAGCTGACATACATAAATAATTTAAGCACTCGGTGAAGCAGTGCTTAATGTTGGGACAAATGATTCTCTTACTTTAATCTATGTGATGTTTTCATCTGTATAAAAAGGCATAAATAACATAAGAAATTAAGTGTACAACTACAAAAATTGTATAGTTCTGTTCATGCATCATAGACGATGGCAAACTACACCAACAGAGAGAGACAGAGCCCAAGTGAATTGTGAAAATCTGACTGCAAGATGCACAGTCTTTAACAAGGGTAGGTGACTCATTCTGACTACCAAGAAGACTCAGAATATTTTTTTTTCTTCTGAAATAAGGAAAAAAAAAAAAACAGCCCAGTAATTTAGCATGGTGACATAAAGAAATGAGTCAAGCTTTGGGATGTCTATATAGACCACTAGAACCAGCAAACACTCTTGAGGTTGTGGAGATATGGAAAAGAGACTAAGACCTCAAATACAGTAACTGAGTGTACAGGTTATTTTTGCTAAAGGCATCTTTTTATCTTTGAGAATGAAAGGAAAACTCTTTGAGGGTTGAAGAGTTACTACCTGTTAGAAGAATTACAACTATAGGTGTAAAATGTATTTAAATATCCACTAATGGTTTTATCTAGAGAGTAGCATGAAAGTTCCCCATGCTAATTGCACTTCAATTTGAGCACATTAATTACACTAACTAGAAAGTCAGCATGATGAGTCTTATTAACAAAGAGCACCATGTTTTAAAAATATAGCTTAGTAAATCATAATTAAAAAAAATATTGATCTGAGCCCCAGAAAACTTCACATATGGTAAAGTTAAACATGACTAGTAATGTTTAGCTGGAAGGATTTCCTGAAAGCATAACATTAGCAAATCATCTCTTGTTTAACCTGTCTAAAGTTCCTGTCAACACCTATCAGTACAATGCTCAATGTACCCACTGCTGACCAAGCTTAAAATAACAGTCAGTGTTTCATACGCCCTTTGGGAAAGCAGAACAAAAGAAACCCCACATTTGGACTAGCTGTATAAACACAAGGCTACAACAGAAGATGGCTGTATTGTGAGGAAACAATACAGAAAAAAAAAAAAACACTCTTGGAAGAGATTCGTTCTGGACTTGAATTAACTAAGAAGAAAACATCATCTATGAACAATGTTATTTATTTTGGCTTGAAAGAGAGACACATCTGTTCACTGCCTAGAGGCATAAACAAGACATATTGGGGAACTAAAATCTGGTTACATAAATAAAAATAATCATAGATGGAGCCGTGAGGGCAGAGCCATGGCTGTTCAGGAAATCTACATAGTTCTATAATTCCTACACATGCTGCTTAATTTTGCAAGTCCTGTATTATTTTAATGGCAGTTAGTGAACTCAATAGTCTATGTAAAAGTAACAGAAAGCAAAATTATATTTAATTTCATAACTTGCAAGTCTTAAAGGCTCTACTGGAAAGCATTCCAAATATACTGGACACAAATGCACATGGTTTGACTGATCAGTAATCAGAGTGTTACATTTCAAAGAAGTATAACTGCAAAACAGCCTCTGCTGAAAAACAGAGCTTTAAGTATTTGCAGATACACTGTCCTGTATTTCAGTTTACAATCCTGGTTTTTATAACTAATTGGAGACTGTATTTTTTCTCCCTACCGAAGAAGCCAAGAAAAATGGCTTCTGTAAGATACCTTGATGATTAAAGGTGAGTGGGATGAACCCTGTCCATGATGAAGAGTGAATGTGCTAAATGAATGGATGATCACAGGCTCAGGGAGGCTCCGGGGAGCCAGCTGAAGGTCACCAGCACATCATGGCTTGTCTTGCGCTGTGGCATTTTTCTCAAGGTCTGTCTCCAAACGCTACAGAGGTTTAGACGTTGAGGCCAATCATAAAGGAAAAAAAAAATGAAACTTCTGCATGTAGTTTGTTCAGCAAGCTAATTCATTTAAATGGCTGATCATTAGACTCAGCAAAACAATATTGCCTCCCCTTAATTCAGCTTAAGCTTGTAAGGTTACAACTAGCTGCAGCTATATTCATTAGGCATTTTGTATGATCCAGTACCATCTTGTATTTGTATTAAGACAGCGTACAGGTCAGGTCCCTAAAACATATAGGAATTAGTCATCCAGTCTGAAACCATCTTCTGGGTTCCCCCGCTAATCAATGTCCTTCCCATTTCTTGGTTTTACTGACACTCAAACTGTGACTGAAGCGTCTGTGCACATATACATCCCACCTCCTCCAGGAGAAGATACAGTGATTTCACGCAGAAAGGCACTTTCTGCTCCTAATGGTAGCTGCAGCCCGTCATTTTCAGGTGGTTTGGCTGCTCAGTTGCCTCGTCTTGAGGCTGTTCATCAAAAGCCTAGCAGTCAGATGGCGGGGAATTCATGTTCCTCAGGCAGAGCCGAAAGCTTTCTCCTAGATGGCTTGCTGTGTTCTGCGTTGCCTTCTCAGCTTTTTTCATTTCACAGCTTTACTTTAAGAGTAATTGGGTTTTGCTGTCTTACTGCTGGAACACCAAGGAATGGAAAAGACATATCAAAGCCAGAACAAAATAGCTATTGAGGAGTGAGACTAGAAAGTCCCTTTTCTCTTTCTTTTTTCAACTGTCTCTGAACAACAGCTCCTACCAGGCAAAGTTTCAAGAGCAAAACAACCCCACCAGGCCTGCACAAAAACAAATTAGGGCTATTCTGCGAAAATACATGCATTTAAAAAATTGTAATCTTAATGGGAGGAGAAACTGACATTCGTGCTATTTATAGACCAATGGCTCTCGCTATTTTGCTGTTGTCAGATTGTTTACTCGAGACAGTTTTCTTTTGCAAAGACTGAATGTACATTACTGCATGACCGTGCCATGGTGTGGCACAGGGCTTGGAGCTGGGACTGCAACCCTTGCCTGGAGAAACAGCGTTGCTGATGGAAGACAACTGGTGGATCATCTGGCCTTAAAAAGTCTGCACAGATTGTCGCAGAAAGGAAGACTGTAGTTTCTCCGGCCTCAGACTTGCCTCACCTTTGGGCTAGTACAAGTATTTGTGCAGTCAGGTGACAGGCAAGACTTGAGGAGCTGAAAAATAGCCTGGCCAAAACCAATAGGCTGCTCAGTACCGCAGTATGTTCACAGAAAAGTGTGTGCTAGCACAAGGAAGGAGTGTGGAAATAAACGATCGGGGAGAAGGGCAGGACTGCTTCTTTCAATGGTTGTGCTTGCTTAGGTAGGCTGAAAGTGTCCTTTGAAGTACAGCCAAAGGATAGTCATCTGAAAATGTTTGAGTCACTGCACAGCCCAGCTCGATTCCCTCTCCTTTGGAAAAAGCAACTCAGACTGTTAATGCTGTCAGGGAATTTACGAATAATTTTAAAAATATGTTAGAACAGGATTATAAGGATGTTTCCTCACTGCATGAGAAGGAACTGAGACATAGCCATTGGACTGCTCTGATGTCAAGGATTTTGTGAAATATTTGCAAGACAGCTGTGACATTAACTGTGTTGTTAATGCAGAGGTAATGTAAATATGAATGCGTTGATGTCTATCTGCTAGAAACATTTTTATCTCGAATGTACTGGTGGGATAAAAGCTTATAGCTTCCTTTAAATTAGCAGGTAATTTATCTTGCTTAGACCGTAGAAGTGCATGTTTGCAGGCAGCTCTTTAAAGAGTGTCACCTTTAATGAGTATCAGTCACCTCATCTGTCTGACCTGGGAGATTGTCAATATGAAAGGAAAAAGACACTGCTAGCAAGGTTTTACTTTATGACTTTGTGACCAGAACCAAAGGTTTCTGCTGAAGTTAATCTGTGCTATTTTGTAATAATTCCAGTATCAGCAATGAACCAAGCAAAAAATGACCAACATTAACCATGACTTGTCTAATCTGGTGGTCAGCAAGATGCAGCAGATCACTGAAGAAAGATTGCCAGGAGTGTGGAGGATGTGAAAGAGCTGCCTGAAATACAGCAAACTGCAACAGCAGCAGAAGCAGCACCAGCAGCACC
This sequence comes from Balaeniceps rex, assembly GCA_013401315.1. NCBI lineage: Eukaryota > Metazoa > Chordata > Aves > Pelecaniformes > Balaenicipitidae > Balaeniceps > Balaeniceps rex. The sequence goes on along the minus strand of VYZW01016386.1, from coordinate 24,791 downwards.
AGCAGCTGAGCAAGTCACTGTAATACAAGCACTGGCGAGGCCAGAGGCAAGCTGTAGACATTTATAATGAATTAGTCTGGGATGAAGAGATAAAGAAGACCTTGTAAAATCACTTAAGAAGTCAGAACAAACCATTCAAAGGAAAGCATTACCTGCAAGGAGTGTAATCTTAGCAGGAAAAAATCAAGGTCATTCTAACTTTGCAGCAAAGGTGTACTTGTTTCAAGAAAGGCAGCAAAATCCTTTGTGTGTGAAGTACGTCAGAAATGTTTTAACGAACAGCATGAAAGCAAAAGGCTGTTTCATTTGAGCCAGTGAATAGGGACAGGACTTACGAGATCAATACTCATTAGCTACCACTATCAAGGGTAAAATATGATCAGAAGTGACAGTTACACAACTTATCATCACCTGCCAGTTGAACTGTGGTAACTTATGTGGAAGTTGACGGTCATCATGACCGATGGAAAATAGAGCACATATGAAGAAGATGAGACAACAGGCAGAAGTACACGTACACTGATAAGACTGACCTTGAGCTGTATCCTTAGGTACCAATTAACCAAGATCGATGTTTAATATTCTAGTCCAATAGTGATGACTTTTCCCTTACCTAGAGAATTTACAGTCTGTTTGTCTGAATATATAAAAACATGCAAATCTAAAGGTAAGGCGGGATTTAGCCTTCTCCCCAAACATATGTTCTCAGTAAAAAGCAAATGTTCAACTAAATTTATGTTTCAGAGCCTGCTTTGACACTTAGCGTACGGACTCTTCCAGCATGTTCCAGTCATCAATCAAAATATGTAACCTTCAGTCATCTTCAAAATGACCTGTTTAGGAGCTCTACTCAACTCCAAAGGTAACGTAACTTTAATGAAAAGTTAAATATATGTTCAACTGCTGCTGGATGGAATGGTTAGTAGTGAAGAGAGAAAGGGGCTCTTTCTTCCTTCTGACCATCTGGGGGGAAGGTATATTTTTATATATGGGGACTTTTCAAGGATTTTCTACTTCACATATATATGTGACATCTAAGAAGCCAGAGAAGTGCTGGGCTGGTGGATGTGGAACAAAAAAGAAACATCCCTCATATGTGATATGTGCATAGCTCTGAACTCATACCTCCTCTTTTTTTCTGGTGGGTTAGTCACCACTAAGTACAATACCAGTTGCTTCACATATGTTCAGTCAAGCCCCTGCTGTGTCCTCAGAGCTCTTTACAGTTTTGGGCTGCTCTTGCCTTAATCTGAAGTTCATTGAAAATATATTAGAAAAAGTGGGGGTTTTGTCTGTGTACCTGGAGAAATATAGCCCTAGCAAGAGTGACCCTGGTATCCAGAACAGAACAGTGTGACAGGATGTGTCTAAGAGAGCATCTCACCCCACCTGATAGTAGCAAAGAGTTAGACAAAGTTGTTCATTCATTACAGAAAGGATCAGAGCAGGCTAAGCTGGGAAAACTATATGATGTGAAATTATATAAAATTGAATGTGATAGGTGTAAGTGTTAATTACGAGCTAATTATCTTCTGTTAGCAACTGACTCGCAGGTGTTCTGAGCCTCACAAAAACAGACAGGAATTCATAAGGTGATGACAACAGCATTTTGACTTTGTTGCAAAACCTGTGTGTTACTGTCTGTTGCAGTTTAGACTAGTGGTTTAATTTATACACTTTTTTTATTTTTTGGAAAGGAGACCCAGGGAAAACAAGTGTTGCTACATTGAAGGGATACCGCCAGTTCCACTTTGCACGCCACGATTTCTGTGGCTCGTGGATGTGGTCAGTCTAAGGTTACAAAGAGAAATGCAAGTGCAGAGGCTTTTATTTGTCTTTCCTGTTTGAATGCATGTATTTTCTTGTAGAGTCAGAGGAAATTCCAGCACAGAAAGAGGGGCTGGGCAACCGGTAATGTGAGCTTATAGATCCGGAGAGGACCTCCAGTCACTTGATGTTGCAACTGTCCATGGCAAACCATTTTTTTCTATAGTGGCAGTAAGCCCTGTTTGAATACAGCTCTGGTGGGTTATCTTCATGCTCCTGTTGGAAGACTATTCTGGAAGCTCAGTCCAAGCATTGAACCCTCAAAATATCCAAGCGAAATGCATTGTTAACTGATTGGTACCTGTTTGTTTTGCTGCCAGTACAGTCCAGTAGTTTAAATAGCGTTGTCCATTTGCATTAGTTACCTTTCCGCAATGTTCCTGAGGAAAAATCCTACCCTTTTCTAGCTTTCATTTCATTAGGTAAATAAGTTATGCTCTTTCAGGTTTTTTCCTCATAGGTTGCCTGCAGGCATGTAAAGCATTAAGCAAAAATACAGGGAAAAAACTGAGAAAGAAAATCGCTGTGCAGAGATAGAGGAGTGGAAGGGGTTATTTCAAAGGAAGTAAGAGCGGAGGAGAAAAGGAAACAAAAATGTCTGCAGCCTGCGACAGAGTAGTATGAGGCAACGTGCAGCTGACAAATTCAGGTAAACCTTCTAATCTTGATTTCTTTGTAATCTATTCAAAAAAAAGGAAGGCATTCGTTGATGTATAAACCATTCTTCATACCATTGGTAGACACAAAATTGTAAAGAATAGTTTCTTTTCATCTTTGAGGGAGTGATCTGCGATTTCTGGACCATTTCTGAGAAAAACAAATTTCCAAAGACTTGCTCAGAAGACTGCACTGAAACAAAAAGACATGGGTATAAAAAGAAATAGTTGCTGGCTGTTTCTGTGTAGAAAACCGTTGTCCTACACTTCTCCAGCACTACTGTACTCGCCTGCCAGCCACACGTGCTGGTGACAAACTCGTGGTAGCAGACCCTGCTGGAGCTGATCATGTCTATTCTGATACGAGACCTGATTCTTTTTTCATCCATAGAAAACCAGAAGTACTTTTTTGATTGCTTTCCGTTATTCAGAAGCAAGAAACAAAATAGCAAGCTCAGTTAGTACTGGTGCTTGTTGCCCTTTTCATATTCGTACAATGACAGACTACTCCACAGCAAGGTCTCTCGAGCTTTCTACAGATGTAATTTTGTCTAAGTGCGTGAACTCATGCACTTGGGCTACCAGGTCTGACAATGATAAGTGGCAAAACCCTCTGTGGCTCACATTAAAAACAGACAGACTGGGGCAGGGACTCAGATCTTCCTTGGTTTTCTCCATATCATGCTTCCGCAGTTGCTGGTATGGTCTGGTACTCAGGCTGTGCCCTATCATCACTACGTTGTAGTTGGATCAACAGGAGGGAGTTACCTGGGGTGTTCATCATTGCTTGAAAAACAGGGGAGAATGAAGGAAATCCTAGGTATTTTCCTTTTTTAATGTATTTTGATTAAGCAATAAAGGTTACAAAGGCTCTTCTAACCTTAAAATAAATGGCTGGGAAAAAAACTTACATGAAAAAAAATAAGAGGAGTCTTTAAATAATCTTTAGACAGAGATTAAAACTACCTATAATGCTTGAGCAAATGAAGAATAAGTAAATTAGCCCAACTTTGGATGTAAATATATCATGTAAATAGATCAGTTCAACTAAAAGACTTAAATTTCTATTTTTAACACAGAAGTTAACCACCTCTTAAACAAATTATATTCCCAGGCAAAAGGTATGTCACAAATGTAAAACTAAAAAAGTGCAATTTACATTTTGAACTGATAAAAGGAAAGAAAAATTACATTTCAATGGCTTAACCACCCTTTGTCAGATCTTTTGTAGCTCTTCAGACAGCATCAATTTAACACCATTACTTCCTGTAAATCTGCTATTTTCCTCTGCAGTTATTATGCAGAGTTCACCAGAGAAGAACCAAATGATGTGAATATGCCTCTCACAGCCAGTGTTTTATTCCACCAAGAAGCTGCTCGCTGGATATAGATGGAAAAGTGTGTATTTTGCTCACAGTACATATTGAGTTTCTGTAATTTTCCAGGAAACCCAGCAACTCCCTTTGCTTAACATACATTTAAATGTACGTCAAGCAGAGCAAAGAAAGCCATACCAACCATTCTGCTTTGAGGAACAATTACAGAATCTTTGACCATCTGTAGACAGGGAGAGGATTCCTAACCTGAACTCTTGGTTGGAAGGAGATTTGCAATATGAAGAAAATCAGGCTGATGCCAGCAAGCATTTCACACTGATCTGCTTGAAAATAGCATTTACATTTTATTTCAATTATATATGTCTGCTTATTCTCTTTATATATCAAAATTTAGTAATAATATTCTAATTGCTATTTATTTTAGTAAAAAGGATAATAAAGCTTGCAGTAGGGGGATATTAAAAAGGATATTAGGAGATTATAGAATAACGATAAAGTAAAAATTGCAGCTGCTCAGGCAGATATTGACCATGCAAAGGAAATTAGAACAAGGTCTTGTGGAGAGAAAAAGAAAAGAAGAAATGGGACAGTCACGTAGAGAGAATGGGATTAAGTTCAGCACAGTTTGCATCAGTTTTCAATTAAGATTGCAGCAGAGGCTACTCTGGCCTATAGAAATAAGTAGTTGAGCATTGAAACTAGGTAAAGAAGATGGTTTTAAAGGTTAAAAAAGACATAGGGAAACAGGTCCTAATGGTTAAAAAAAAACAGGGAAACAAGATATTCTCCATCCCAGAGCTCTGGCTCAAGGTGTCAAAGATTTTATTTTTTATTTTAAATAAACACCAAATTGAGGTGCCATAGATACCATGACCATTGAATAACAAATGAATAACTTTTTTTTGAGAAATATTGAAAATGAGTTGTGCAAACATTGCATCCTATCATCTGACCTCAGAATGCACAAAATTCTGAAACCTGACAGAGAAAAATAGAAACATTGTGCAGTGGTAGATGGCAGACTGAAGCAAACTAACCTCTAGATCCATGAGACATATGATTATTTTTTTAAGACAAGAAAGCAGAATAGTTTTCATCTACTTACACTTAGAGCACAGTATTTGATTTTGTACCACCAGAAAAAATTACTATTTAAACTGAGGGAGACAAGATTTAATAGAAAAAATATAAAGCAGTTAAAAAGCTGCTCAAAAGGCATATAGCAGTGGGCAGTCAGGAGACAGCTGGCTGGGGGAGGTAACAAGGAGCAAGTTTGGGGATGATCTCTGGGGGCCTTTATGGTTGTGCAGATGAGCTTTTATCACATAACCTAACAATTATTACTAAGTGTTTGATACTGCATCATATGGGCTGTATTTGCCTATTCCAGTTACTCAGCATACATAGGTGCTCCTGTAGTACATCATAGAATCATAGAATCATTTGGTTGGAAAAGACCTTTAAGATCATCGAGTCCAACCGTACCCGTCCACTACTAAACGATGTCCCTAAGCACCTCATCTACCCGTCTTTTAAATACCTCCAGGGATGGGGACTCCACCACTTCCCTGGGCAGCCTGTTCCAATACTTGACAACCCTCTTCATGAAGAAGTTTTTCCTAATACCTAATCTAAACCTCCCCTGGCGCAACTTGAGGCCATTTCCTCTTGTCCTATCACTTGCTACTTGGGAGAAGAGACCAACACCCACCTCGCTACAACCTCCTTTCAGGTAGTTGTAGAGGGCGATAAGGTCTCCCCTCAGCCTCCTCTTCTCCAGGCTAAACAACCCCAGGTCCCTCAGCTGCTCCTCAAAGGACTTGTGCTCCAGACTCTTCACCAGCTTCGTTGCCCTTCTCTGGACACGCTCCAGCAACTCCATATCCTTTTTGTAGTGAGGGGCCCAAAACTGAACACAGTATTCGAGGTGCGGCCTCACCAGTGCTGAGTACAGGGGAAGGATGACTTCCCTCGTCCTGCTGGCCACACTATTTCTGATACAAGCCAGGATGACGTTGGCCTTCTTGGCCACCTGGGCACACTGCTGGCTCATGTTCAGTCGGCTGTCGACCAACACCCCCAGATCCCTCTCTGCAAAGCAACTTTCCAGCCACTTATCCCCAAGCCTGTAGCGTTGCATGGGGTTGTTGTGGCCCAAGTGCAGGACCTGGCACTTGGCCTTGTTGAATAAGATGGTATGTATGACCAGCAAAGTTCTGCATTGTCATGGTTTAACCCCAGCCGGCAACTAAGCACCACACAGCCACTCACTCACTCCCCCCCGGTGGGATGGGGGAGAGAATCAGAAGAGTAAAGTGGGAAAACTCGTGGGCTGAGGTAACGACAGTTTAGCAGGTAAAGCAAAAGCCATGCACGCAAGTAAAGCAGAACAAGGAATTCATTCACTACTTCCCATGGGCAGGCAGGTATTCAGCCATCTCCAGGAAAGATAAGGGCTCCAACATGCTGAGTGCTGTACAAACATGCAAGACATCATTGACCTTGAGGGCTTTCAGGCTGAATAGGCAGTGGAGATAAAAAGTGGGGCAAGCAGCAGTGAAAAGGGCATTTATTCAATGTAATGAAAAGGATTGCCAGTTGTCGTGCTTTAACCCCAGCCGGCAGCTAAGCACCACACAGCCGCTCAATCCCTCCCTCCCTGGTGGGATGGGGGAGAGAATTAGAAGAGTAAAAGTGAGAAAACTCGTGGGCTGAGATCAAGACAGTTTAATAGGTAAAGCAAAAGCTGTGCAAAGCAAAGCAAAACAAGGAATTCATTCACTACTTCCCAGCGGCAGGCAGGTATTCAGCCATCTCCAGGAAAGCAGGGCTCCATCACATGTAACGGTTACTTGGGAAGACAAATGCCATCACTCCCAATATCCCCCCTTCCTTCTTCTTCCCCCAGCTTTGTATGCTGAGCATGACGTCATGTGGTATGGAATATCCCTTTGATCATTTGGGGTCAGCTGTCCTGTCTGTGTCCCCTCTCAACTTCTTGTGCCCCCCCAGCCTACTCACTGGAGGGGTGGGGTGAGAAACAGAAAAGGCCTTGACTGTGTAAGCACTGCTCAACAACAGCTAAAACATCCCTGTGTTATCAACAGTGTTTTGGTCACAAATGCAAAACATAGCCCCATACTAGCTACTATGGAGAAATTTAACTCTATCCCAGCCAAAACCAGCACATGCATCTATGGTAGCAATGCCATGACTGCCACATGCCTGCTTTTCAGGGAAACCACACAGCTCATAGGACTTGCTGACGGAGTCCAGAGCAAATGCCATGCTAAACTGCAAATCACTTAAGAAGCTCAGAGCTATTTTTTGAGCTCCATGGAGAAACTGAGGAAGGTGAGTAGCCTCTCAAGGCAGGTGAGACAGAGGCGACTCTGAAACAGAGCAGGCCAGCACTGTCACCAGAACATAGAGTTGCATGCATTGCAGGATCCAAAACTCAGCATTTAAAGAAGGCTCTGACTGAGCTGCTCCGTTATTAGCATCTTTGTATGACTGCTGCCCCTTAGCAAAATGAGACATGGATCTCTCCAGATGTTGTCACTTTTTCACACATTACGACAAAGCATGAGGTTTCTACTAATCCCTCCTCTTGGCTGAACAAGACTCTTCTAGTGAATGGCAAATAAACAGATAGAACATAAGGAAGGAAAGATTTTGTAAAGCTATTACCACTAAGCTTGAATTTTAGGAAATGTAAAAATGAGAAATTACAGACTATTAATTCCATCTAAATGACTGGCCTTATCTCTATTCTAATAATGTTTTTTAACTCCATGTAATCACAATATTGCGTCAATTAGCTCACTGAAATGTAAGCTTATTAGTGGTTCACAAGGTTGCATTTAATCTAGCTGATTATGCTAGTGCGTCTCTGAGTAGTTGGTTCTGTATTTTTGCGGCTCCCTAATAAACTGTGCATTAAAATTCACCAAATAAAACTTATTACCTAGCTTATTCTGATTTGTTCTAGTGCTCTGCACACACTAGTCATTCTTCCTTTATTTGAAGTCTTATGTAAACTTTCTATTGCTAACAAGCCACCAAATCCCGTATAGCATGTTTTGCTTATGTTAGCATCTATTTGCAGTCTTCATAATCCAAAAAAAAAAAAAACCAAACCAAAACCAACAAAACCCAACCAACCAACCAAACAGGTTTTCTTCCCATGAATAGTAGTATAGCTCATTTCTGCAGTCTCACTCTGTTGATAACCTCCTTGGTGAAGAGTACCTGACTTGGTTAGTAGCTCCACAGCTCTATTTGCAGAATGAAATTACAGCTGCAAGACAGGATTTGCAGTGGTTTCACTTTCTTTCAATACTGGATTAGTTCTTATATTAACCCCTATTAAGACACATAATTGTTTATAGAGAGCAGCTTTAATAGCAATGCTAAGGTTTTCACTCTGCTTTTGCCTGTGTATTGAAAGTCACTCAGCTGTGAAAGATTACGCTTCCATCTGGGGACTTGTGCCAAGGGAAAAGGAAGGTCACCCCTTGCAAATGGACAACAAAAGCACTTTATGCAGCAATTGCTGGTTTGGTACAAGAGTTAAAAGCCAGGTCAATGGAGCTACGGCTGGTCAGGAAAAAGGAAACGTGGAACAAAGGAACAATTTTAGCCTGGCTGTAAGGAGGTTGCAACCTCACTGAAGCCACTGTAATTACACCAGGGCTGAAATGAGCCATGCTGTCTTCAAAGAAGCAAGCTGTATCTAGGAAGAATAAAAAGTGTAAGTATTTGATATAGCATTTTGAAAGTGCATTAACTGAACAGTGACATCTCTATCCATCCCACTCTCCAGCACCTAATACTACAGAAAGCTAGGAGAGTGCAATGTGTTCATCTTTCTGCTGTCCTCCTCACTACTTGTCTATTTTACTTTCCTGTATCAGGGAAAGCAACACTTGCCTCTACTCTGTCCAGAAGAGGCTCAGCTTTGCAGGTCTCTGTGAGGGGGGATTAGTGGTGTAAATCTAGAGCTGTGCAGTAGGAATGAGAGATGCTGGTATACATTTTCCAGATGCTTATTGCCTGGGTGTTTAAGGTTGCATTTGCTGTGGCAGTTTCTGAAGCTGTTCTAGGTACATCTGATAGGATGAAGAGTTTAAAAAGTTAAATGGCAGATTGTAGTCAATGGAAAGGGGGAAAGGGAAAGGACCTGGGGGAATGGGCTGGTGTTCAACCTCAAGGTCCACCTCCAACTACCAGTTTGAGATGGCCTAAACTGCTCAGCGTTTCCTCACATCTCAGGGGAATCTTGCTCATGAAATGCTGCCAGAGTGATGCTTGGTGCACACTCTGGTCCCTTGCTAAGATGAGGCATTTCTCAGCAGCACTTAAACTGCCCAACTGTTGTGTGTCAACATATACCTACATTTGGCAACACTAGGATGACTTGTGCTCCTGTGGATGGTGGTTGTGTGGCATTAAAGTGCATTTCAAGTGCTCAGACTTTTTTCCATCTATCAAGTTGAGCTTGACCATGAAGCCAACAAGCTTACAGCTGTTGCTAAAATGGTATAAACCTAGAAGTGGAACTAAAGGTCATATAACTGCTTGAGTGCTTGTAATTATCTGTAGTTAAAACAGATGCCATATACTAAAGGGTGAATAATAATTTCATAGGATCTGTGTGAGCCACCTCAGGCTGTGTTTACTTCTAGCTTACAGCCGTGATGGTGATGGGAATGAGCAGCCATCTGTAGGCCACCTGTTTGTCTCACCTGGAGCTGCAGGATAAGGTCACATCATGCCCTGAAGGCCTTTTTGAAATGGTAAGCATACAAAAATGCTTTTTGATGTAACCAGGATGTGTGTTGCAATGTTGATACAGGTGTTTAGTATACATGGGAGAGAGATGCAGTTATGGGTATTTAGTCTGCAACAGTGGAAAAGAATGCATGGTAAGAAAATAATATCTATTCTTCCTCATCTGCTTTATATGAAATGTATTTGAGATGCTATAGTCAGGCTTCTTAAGCAGTTCTACCTAGTATAAGTTTTTGCTTTTGATTATGTACAGATACACAGTGAAAATACTATCTCCTGTCCCAATGAGTGAGGAGACTGTTAGATCAGATCAAATGCAGTGGTATATTAGCTAAAAGCTGCCTCTGAGGTCACGGTTTCATGATAACCTTACTGACCCAGAGATTCTCCCTGCCTTAGGGGCAGCTTCAGATGTGAGCAGACAGCACAGAGGTTGGAAGAAGGAGCTTCTGCTGTGCTATTTACAGAGAAACATCAAGTGGACACAGTAATAACAGTAATGATCTGTCTGAACAACAAATCACAGAGTGGCTGAGGCTGGAAGGGACACCTGGAGGTCATCTGGTCCAACCCCCCCTGCTCAAGCAGGGCCACCTAAAGCAGGCTGCCTAGGACCACGTCCAGATGGCTTTTGAGTATCTCCAATGATGGAGACTCCACAGCCTCTCTTGGCAACCTGTGCCAGTGCTCAGTCACTGCCACACTAAAAAAGCTATCAAACTTAGCTTCCACATATGGCGTCAGATACTTAACTGGGACCATCCTTGCAGTTGATATAGTCTGCAGTCCACTCTTCTGTCCTATGCTGAAAACTAACCTTACTCTCCCATGTAATTCAGAGTCCTTTCAAGATCCTGAATCTGCCATTCCCCTTTGTCTTATTGGCTGACAACACAGATGGATGTTTTCAGAGTGGAAGAAAACTTTAATTTTTTTCCCCTCTTCCTACATGTTTTTGATAAAAGCCCTGAAAATCAAGACTCAAACTCTGTGTGGCACACATTAGTGCCACCTGGGAAAATCAGCTTACCTGACACTCAGCTTCATGCTAACTCCCAAGGGTGCCACCAGCAAGCCAAAAGGACAATAGTTCATGACTGTGCTGCAGCTCCCATATTCTTTTTCTAAGCACGCTCCATGGGAGAGGGGAGCATAGGAAGGAATATACTCCGTTTTGATTTACTGCCATATGACAGCCCCACCACTGAAGCGCTGTGTGTTTGCACGGCACGCAGGGGAGCGGAGGTGTGCTCCGTACGTGCCTCCTTTTGCCATGGCTTTCCACCGTGCTGCACAGTGCATCTCCAGACAAACAGCTTCATAAAGGAACTAAGAAAGTCTGCTTGCAACAAGCGTACAGCTATAAGCACGTCTCTCCACTCTGATTAAATGCCTGCTTTTTATTCATGGCTCCTTCCACGCTGATAAACATCAGAAACAGCCTAATTATGTTTTTCTCACTACTCAACTTGTGTTCATTAATCTTATCGGCACATATCTCCACATTACACCATAGAGACTTGGAGTCGGATTTTTCAAAGGCTTTTAAGCACCTTATGCACAGTGATTTCTATCAACTATGACAAGGACTATTTCTATAAATTCTTGTTTTCACCAATCAACATATGAAAAGCTGGTAGCTCAGAAAAACATTACACAAATCATCTGAGTAGAAGTGAGGCAGAGAATGGAAAGTCTGATTGGTTGTGGGCTTTCAGATTTCCAAATCAAGTTTCGTACTAAACAGAAAAATAACTCTGAAACAGTTGATTTAAATGGTCTGTATTCCACTATACAATTGGGAATTGCTAAATAAAACACCTAGAACTAAATTCTTATGAAATGTGGACTATTTGGAAAAATGGCATGTTACAGTATTGTCAGAATTCTTTTCCTTGTATTGTTCTCTGAGACAATGTTTTGCCAAATCTGTACAATTTCACTAAGTTCAGTTTCAAGAAAGACACATTTTTTAAGGGAAATTAAGTTCCCTGATCACTGCCCAGCTAGCCCTGCCTGAACTGATGTTTTGTATGAGCTGAGCAGGTCCATGGATTTTTTCTGGGGTTCTAATTAAAACATGACCTAAGTCCTTCCTCTGAGATTGTTTGAATGTTTCAGCTCCAGCCCTGTAAATACTTGTCTTTTGGTATACTCACTGTGCAATATGGACACGTACCCCTCCTTTCTTTCTGCAAAAACCTCATCTCTAGAAGCACCCTGAATAAAGCAGGGAGAGATGACGTGAGAGGTTTTTTTTAGTGCAGCAGTCGTCGGGTTAAAGGCATTCATCTATTCCATATGGCTGTAGTATCCTAGGGAATTCATGGTGCTTAAGGGATGGCCTGGATGTCACTGTGTAGAGCAGCATGGATGTTAGCAAGACACATGTGTCATGTCTTCAGCTCACAGAACCCATCTGGGGCTTTGGGGACAGCTGCAACTTTTGGAACTGGTGTGCTCAGAAGAGTCTGGACATGTTCAAGAGTGGAAAATCCCAAATTTTCCATTGAAGGCATGAAAGCCCTGCTTGGTCAGGTGTTTTCTGAGCCTTTACTAAAACATGGCAATTCTGACAAGGCTCAGTCGCAGAAATATTTCTGTTTGGCTGAAAGTTGCCTGGGCTTTCATGTATAACTCAATAGTTGTTTCCAGCATGGACAGAGAACAGCATCAATGTGCCCCAAGATAACAGAGTGACCAACAGCAACTGCACTTTAAATAACAGAAAAAAAATCCCGGCAGGATCTGGCCTTTTCTGGGCTGTAAAAAACACGCATAGACAAGGAGGAGGGGAGGCGAAGATTCTGCTATATGCATGTTTTAAATATTGAAGAAATTATATAGTTTACCATGTAAAATCAATTTCTAAAAACATTTTCAGTAAAATCTGAGTTACTTAATGAACCCACTGTTCATCCACAAACAGCATATATGCTTAGAGTGTACCACCACGCTGAATGACGCAGAAGACTTGCACCCGTGGTATAACAGCATAATCCAGATGTCTTCGCTAAATGTGCAAGGGTACAAGAACACAGCTGGAGCCAGTGCTTGCAGAGAGGTGTCATGCAGGTTTCTGCATGGATTTTGTGTGCTGAACAGGTGCCTATTAGAAAAGCCACAAGACAATTTGCTCTAAAAAAGTACTGAGGTCAGAGAAATTGCCCTCCTAGGTCAGTCCATCCATAACGTCTGGAAGTTCTTGCGATTTCAAAAAAAAAAAAGCCCTCACTAGAAATCATCACAGCAAACAAATATGGTGTAATTTTTCTCACTCTGTTCTCTAGTAGTCAAAGACATGTTGCAGGCAAAAAGCAAAGGCTCTTATGCCTTGCCCGGTATGAAAGTGGATTTTGTCGAAACTTGTGGGTGTTCTCAGCCTTTTCTGGAAGGTCTCGGTGTGGGGTAGAGATCTACTCTGCAGCCATGTGTAGCGCAGAAAAGTGTTTCATTTTATCAATTTTCACTCACCCCCTATTATCGCCTTTATTGGTTAGCCTCTTGTTTTGGGGTTGTGGAATTGGGTAATAGAAGTTTTGTGTCAATTGTATTTTTATATGTAATCATTAGGCCTCCTCTTCCTTGTCCCCTGCCTTCCACGAGAAATTCCCAGGCTGTTTCTTAATCTCTTTTCACGCAAGAGCTTTTCTAGATCTGTGATGACTTGCAGTGCCCCTTTCAAGCTTGGTTCAATATCAGCGTCAGATGGTGCCACTCCAGCTGGAAGCACTTTGCCTCGAGTTGCATCAATATCATCACACTGCTCTGTAATATTCACTCTCACCTTGTTTGCCAGGCTGCTTGTCTGGGCTGTTTTGTTTCTGGCTGTACGTTGAACAATGGCCTTCCTCGAGCAGATTATAGACCCCCTTGTGCTTTCCAAGCACCTGATTCTGTTTGACAAGCGTGTTCAGCGGGTAATCAAAGGTTATCATAATTTTGACTACAAAACACTGTCAAAACACAATATTGAATTATTTCAACTCCTAAAGTATTCATGTATTTTAACTTCAGGAAATGTAGGGCTTCTAGTGGAAAAAAAAGGTAGGCTTGTGAGTGACTGAGTATCTTTAGAGAGGGCGGAATAATTAATTGGTAGGTCATTTCTGAGAAGCATAAAGACATTCTTCAGATTAATAAAATAGTGAATCGTTTCTGAAACTAGAGAAAAGCAGCCATGGAGAGCGTTTCGCTTTGTTACGCATCAGTGGAGGAGACACATCAGGTGCTGGTGAAAACATTTGGCTTTAGAAGAAACTACTTCTGAGTGTTCACCCAGAGCAGAAAGCAGAAGAAAGAAAATCATCTGTATGCTGTCAGACCCACAGCCTGTTCTGCTGCCTGTGCTTTGAATGCCAGATAATAACCACGAATTTCCATGGAACGGGGCTGGCTGAGCTTTGTGCCTAATACATGTCAGTCACCGAGGCAAGCTGCCCCGGTGTCGGCCCGGTGCACAGCAGAGCAACAGATCCTGGCATACCTGGCAGGAGGTTTCCTGAGGCAGGGAGGGACCCGACAGCAGCCAGCAGCTCTCACGAGAGTGGCTGGCAAGGCCTGGCCATTGCCAGTGCAACCATGGCCATCGCCACGCAGACACCTATAAAAATCGGCCTAGGGAGCATGAGGCACCAGGGCATGGTACAGCAGCTGGCACCTCAGTTGGGGCAGGAAGGGTGTCATCACCCTACCAGCTCAAAAGGTCTCTTCAGTTGCTGGTCACCACCCTCCCACAAAGTGCTTAGTTATGGTAAGTTTTATGCAGAAAACCATGTCCTCTGCACTCACCAGAATGGATGTGGCAACCCAGACAGAGCTCCCATGAAAACATGCAGCCATCCAGGTCTCGGGCTGCAGGGCATGCCAGAGCCTTTCACCAGTAACTGATGGCAGGAGCAAGAACACTTTTGTGAGGTGTGACCAAGTAGATGATTTGCTCAGCTTGGTGGCAAAGCTCTGAGAGGAAGTGGACAGGTTAAGGAGCATCAGGGAGTCTAAGAGAGAGACTGGTGGAACCATGCTCTGCCCTCCCCGAGACAGAAACAGGAACATCCACCAGAAAAAACACAAGATCAAGGGGATCCTGTATCCTCCCCACACCAGGCAGAAGGCAGTAGCTTTAAGGAAAGGAGTGAACGGAGGCAAATCTGTGCTCAGGGTGGCAGGTGAACGCCCTCCTTGCCTACCTCGCCTTCCCAGGTGCCTCTATACAACAGGTATGAGGCTCTGGATGTGGAAAGCCAGTCAATGGATGATGTGGATGATGGTCCATCTACACCAGAGGCTGCCAAGGTCAGAAAGGCCTACACCCCGTATCACGACCACCTCCACAAGGAAAAAAAGATTGGTTATAGCAGTAGGTGACTCCCTTCTAAGGGAAACAGAGGGTCCAATATGCCAGACAGACCCTCCTCTTAGGGAAGTCTGCTGCCTCCCTGGGGCCCAGGTTAAGGATATCACCAGGAAACTTCCTAACCTGCTACAGCCCTCAGACTAATACCCGTTATTGTTCTTTCATGTGGGTGGTAATGGAGCTGCAACATGTAGTCCAAGGGTGGTCAAAAGAGACTTCAGGGCCTTGGGACAGTTGGTAAGAGAATCTGGGGCACATGTAATTTTTTCCTCTATCCTTCTAGTTGCAGGCCGCGATATTGGAAGAAACAGACAGACCCAGTCTATTAATCCATGGCTCTGTGGCTGGGGTCACCCCTAGAATTTTGGGGTTTTGAATAACTGGATGGTCTACACAGCACCAAGCCTGTTAGTGTTGGATGGGATTTATCTTTCTCAAAGCAGGAAGAGGGTCTTTGTTCATGAGCTGGTGGGGCTGATTAACAGAGCTTTAAACCAGACTTAAAGGGGGAAGGTGATAAAAGGGGGACACTGGGAACTACTGACCTGTCAGCCTCACTCTCTGCCTGGGAAGATCATGGAACAGATCCCCCTAGAATCTACGCTAAGGCACATGGAGGACAGGGAGGTGATTCAAGACAGCCAGCATGGCTTCACCAAGGGCAAGTCTTGCCTGACCAACCGAGTGGCCTTCTATGGAGTGAGTACATCAGCAGACAAGGGAAGAGCTACAGATGTCATCTATCTGGACTTCTGTAAGGCCTTTGACACAGTCCCCCACAACATCCTTCTCTCTAAATTGGAGATAGGGATTTGATGGGTGGACTGTTCAGTGGAGAAGGAGTTGGCTGGATGGTCACATCCACAGGGTAGTGGTCAACGGCTCAATGTCCAGATGGAGATCAGTGACACATGGTGTCCCTTAGGGGTCTGTTTTGGGACCAGTACTGCTTAATATCTTGATCAACGACATAGACAGTGGTGTTGAGTGCACCCTCAGCAAATTTGAAGATGACGCCAAGCTGAGTGGTGCAGTTGACACGCCTGAGGGATGGGATGCCATTCAGAGGGACCTGGACAAGCTCAAGAAGTAGGCCCGTGTGAACATCATGAGGTTCAAAAGGGTCAAATGCAAGGTCCTGCACCTGGGTCGGGGCAACCCCAAGTATCAGTACAGGCTGGGGGATGAAGGGATAGAGAGCAGCCCTACAGAGGAGGGGGTACTGGTGGATGAAAAGCTGGACATGAGCTGACAACATGTGCTCGCAGCCCAGAAAGCCAGTCGTGTCCCAGGCTGCATCAAAAAAAGCATGGCCAGCAGGTCGAGGGAGGTGATTCTGCCCCTCTACTCGGCTCTGGTGAGACCTCACCTGGAGTACCGTGTCCAGCTCTGGAGCCCTCAGCACAGGAAAGACATGGAACTGTTGAAGCAGGTCCAGAGGAAGGCCACAAAAGTGATACGAGGGCTGGAGCACCTCTCCTACGAGGACAGGCTGAGAGAGTTGGGGCTGTTCAGCCTGGAGAAGAGAAGGCTGCGGGGAGACCTTCTTGCAGCCTTTCAGTACTTAAAGGGAGCCTACAGGAAAGATGGGGACAGTCTTTTTAGCAAGGCCTGTTGTGACAGGACAAGGACTAATGGTTTTAAACTAAAAGAGGGTAGCTTTAGACTAGATATAGGGAAGAAATTTTTTACAATGAGGGTGGTGAAGCACTGGAACAGGTTTCCCAGGTTGTTGGTAGATGCCCCATCCCTGGAAACATTCAAGGTCAGGTTGGACGGGGCTCTGAGCAACCTGATCTAGTTAAAGACATCCCTGCTCATTGCAGGGAGGTTGGATTAGATGACCTCTAAAGGTCTCTTCCAACCCAAACCATTCTATGATTCTACATGCTCCACAGATACGTGACTGGAAGAGAAACTATAGATCTTCTCTTGAGTGCGCCTGTCAAGATGATTAATTTCCTCAGTTACAGAAATAAGGAGGATCACCCAGACAAGCTGCTGCAATGTTCTTTTGCCAGTCAGGAGAGGTTTTCCTGCACTGCTATTAGGTGGTTTTATGTTTGATGTTATGCTGGAAATCTGCTCCATGAAGGGAAATTAGCGTCACCAGAAGATAATATTTAGTAGCCTGTGGTACTGAAAATCCTGCTACCAGGTGGGAAAATAAATACATATGTATTATTTGTGAAGTAAAGTGAGACCTTCATGAACAGGGAACAGGCAAGAGCATCTAATACCTCTAAAACACTGAATATGGCAGGGATTATCAGAGTTACCATTAATATCATTGCCTCCCATGACCTGATAATAATTCTGATTGTTTTCACCTACTTGTAACTATTTTAGATTATTTTCTAACTTTTGAGACAGCTGCATGACTGACAACAGAGCTCTGTATTCAAAGTGACTTTTAGTTTCTTTAAGACAACCATTGCTAACACTTAGGATGGGAATCCGTACTGAAATTTAATTCCTGTGTAAAGACCACCATTTAATCTGTCTACAAGTAAATCCACATGATGGAGCTGTTTCAAAATAGGACTGAGGAAAGTCTCATGCCATGGCTGTGAGACATGGCTCACTCTTGCCAGGTCAGTATTTCTGAGGTTTCTGGTACAGCATGAGGTTGTAAACTGACAGAAATGCTTTGGATGGTGTTTATAGACCCATTCAACATAACAGGAATTTTCTGATTTAAGCAAAAGCAACTGGGTCTGCATTACCGTAGAAGCTTCTCTCAGCAGCATGGCCCAGGGGTAGCTGCTATTATAAAGTATGCCATGGCTTCATTCTCTCAAGGAATTTCAGAAATGCTATGGTCTATTGGAATTGGACAGAAAAGAGGGAGATTGTTTCTTCTGAGATGCCTTTAACAATGAGAAACATATCCTGAAAGGAGTGATCCTGACAGACAGTTTGATGGCTCCTATGTCACTTCTACTGCAGAGGTTTCAGTAGAGAAATCTCTGCCATTTCTATGATCTTGGCTGCTAATGGGAGTGTTAATTCAAATGGCAACAGCATGTCAGAGCTTTGAAATGGCTTAGTGATGCTCAGCTGCTGAGGCAGAGAAGCAAACTGTGCGCACTTACCTGGATTCCTTTTATGACTTCTTATAACTGCTGTGAGAAAGAAGAGAGAAAGATCTTCATGAGAGTTTTGTCACCCTTTAGCAATGCTGTTTATAAACAGCTTAGAACATAATTTCTGATTTCAATGACGTTCAGTTTTCCTGACCTGATTCACAGGGTTACAAACTTGCTAGAAGACCAGTGGTACCCAACAGGAATGAACCAGATATAATGGATGCCTGTATTAAAATGGCACTAGCTGGACTGAGGCCTCTGAGAAACTCAAAGCCAAAATGGATGAAATGCTACAAGTTATCAGTTACTACAGCTGAGGCTGTTTTGAAACAGGTTTTTTGTTTGGTTTTTTTTAATCAGGGCAGTGGATGTTTTTCTTTGGGATTTTATTTTTTTTTTAAGTTCTTAGGTCATGGTATCCAGCAAAAAAACCAGACACATAGTTTATAGCTATATGCATGCTTCAGTGGTGAGGCAAGACATGTACCTAATACTGAGTCACATTTTTATAATAATTAAATAAAATTACATGGACTGGGAACTGTAACAGCAATTTCCTGAAAATTTGACACAGTGATGGGTGTAAATCTGACTAAGACCTTCTCCTGTCTTTTCCCTGAAAACTTACATCTGAAAAATATGCATCTATAATCCTGCACATGCCACTGTTATGAACTCCACACAATGTTAATCAATTTGCTGTTAATTGGCAGTGTGCCATGTCACATCCACCACAGAGTACTGCCAGTGCAGAGGTATTGGGTTGGTAGTAGCCCAAATTAGCAGATATTTTACAGAGAAAGAGCTTTCTGCAGCCTTTTAAGATTACTTTCTTGAGAGAGTGTCTTGAGGACACACTCTTGAGACAGCGATGTCTCGTAATGAAGTCCTAGCTTACTGGTTTTCACTCTCCTAAGTCCCTGCGTAGTATATTTCTTTGTGTTTGAGGAATCCAGAGAGAAAACTGGCCTTTGTCAGGAAGCCAATAGACAATTTAATTTAAATGCACCCCAAGCAATAGTGCAACCCTGACTCCTGCTTCATCTCAGAGCCATCTGTCCAAGCTTCTGTGTCCGGCAAGCTGTCGTGAGTGTCCGGGCTCTCCAGGTAATTCCAAGCAGTGGTTGATGTGGTGCCACTGGGGAGAGGAACTTGCATGACCCATGACTGACTTTGTTCACTGACAGAAGCTATGAGCTCGTACCTCACACCTCAGTGCTGAAGGCTTTAAAAGCTAAATTACATGTTCAAGTAATATCAGTGTTGTTTATAATTAAATTGCCTTGTGCTGTGACTCAGTCAGAAAGCAAGCAAGAAATTACATGCACGCAAAACTCAGAAGATCCTTACCATGCACAAAATATTGATATGACGTGATGCCAGCAAGTTGACAAAAGTGTGCACGCTATTTAGGTTTAGCATTAAATCCAGATTCAGTACTAGATGTGGCAAAGCTGATGGACTTGGGAACGTTTTTTATCTCCACGTGTAACACCCAAGTCCCAGATCAGGAGAAGACATTGTGAGGACACCAGCAAGATACAGCTTAAGTCCCATGGAAGTTTGCTACCAAGGCAGAGAATGGTGTGGTGGGAAAATGAAGTACTGCAAGTCCTAGTTTCTTACCTTATGCAGTGACCTCAGTGGCTGGAGTGCGGTAAGTTGACAACTGTGTCCCCCCTTGTAACACGTTACAGAGGTTCCCGATAATGAAATTGTGGCAGAGATGTAAATTCAGCAGTGGAAAAGCTGTTCTAACATTTAAGCAAGGCCAAATATAACCTTGAAAGTTGCTGGCATAGTCAGGTAATTAATGATTAAAATGTCACGTGTTTGGGCCAGTACAGTGTCCTGTGTCAGTGAAAAAGCTTACACGTTGTTAAACTGCGCTTCAGCTGAGCCTCCTGGTGCATCCACAACACTCACAGCACCAGATCGGCACTGGAAAAAAGAAAAAAGAAAAGGCAATGGAGTCACATGGGATTTTGACCTGCAGGGAAAGAAGTCCTCTAGAGTCTAATGAGGACTTGGTGCTTGTTACTTGTTCATTTAAGGGTTTGCAGCGTTTTTCACAACAAACCTTGGGCAAGCAGTGGGGTGTAGATTGCCACAACTGCGTACGAATTTTGAATTGTCTCTCCAGTGGGCAACTGTAGAGTTACAGAACTAGGACTGTGAGCAGGATTTAGCTCATGTAGCTTATCAGGGAGCAAAGAGAAAGGAGGAGAAAAGCAGACAACCAGCAGTAAATAAAGCCTCTGGAGGAGGCTGATGAATGCGGATTGCCACCACCATCAGCTCAGGACTAAGGCTATGAAATGGAACGATAGAAAACAAAATCCAGAGAGAAGGCAACCAGCCATGCATAATTTTGCTTTATAAAAAGAAACACCATTTGGTCTATAGATGTATCTCGATGAGAAGTAGGAATGAAAATCTGTCTTGAAATGACTTGTGAGAATGGACAGAATACTTTGCTATTTTATACCAATCTGTCTTTCTTGCTGATTTCTGTAAATACTGGTGCTTAGTTCTTTGAATTCCTATTTGTTCTGTTCTGGCATTATTATCTCTCCATCATTACCAACAAACATGGACTTAGCCATCTGGGAAAAACAAAGGTGTATTCTAAATTATGTTTCTTTCTCTACTGTCATGTGATTATTAACTCAGATAAATTAATTTAAGCTATTCTTGGGTCCATTAGCGATCTGCTAGAGAAGGACAGTAAATTACTTTCTACCTTTTTTAAAAATGTTTTGAGATGTATGGAGTGAGAGCATCAAATAGTAATTCACCCTTCTGAGTGATAATACCGGTCATTACAGAACCTGTTCTCACACTTTTATCCGTGAGTCAGAACTGCAGCTTGCCACAGCTTTTCCCAATGATCTACAGGGAGATGTGTTTTGGGGAAAATGCTCTTTAGTGATTATGAAATGGGTCAGATTTTGTCTGTCAGCTCTTCAAAATTTGTATGAATTTCTTTCACTGCCTGCCAAATTTATTTTACTGCTGACCACACATAGATATTAACTACAGCTGGCCCACATGTTGTTGCTCGATGAAGTGTAGCCTTCAATGAAATTCCACAGATATGACTTCGAAAAGTTATATTCCATTATTTAGCTGATCATTCTGGTAGACAAAATGGAAAGGATTGCATCTCATTCAGTTTTAGAAACAGGAACTCCGCACGGCTTGTAAAAGTAAGAGAGTAATACTGTAGTCATCAGATATAAACACGTAACAAACATGCTGACTGAAAAAAAAACTGTTTTGAGACACTTTGGTCTTAGTTTAGATGAGTATTTGGGATGCCTCTTATTGGAGTTGTAGTGCAGAATTTTTGTTCATTTTTCTGCTTTTTTCTGCATTTTTTCAGAGAATGCTTAGTGAATATAAAAACACACGTGTTTCAGTCATGACCATGTCTAGCACAGAAATGCAGAGGAAAAAACAAACAAGGAATGAAATCATTCCCTATAACGAAGTTATCAGGTCCTGGGTCCTCTGATGTCTAAATCAAGGACTAGTCTAACAGGGCCACAAGCCACTCTCTGCACACCAAGTCTCTTCTTCAGGCTGTCCTTTCTATTGAAAGAGGATGCAGGGGTACGCCTGCTTGCATGGGTGCCGTTTCTACCTGCAGTTTGCATCTGTGTCTGGTC
>VYZW01016384.1:76304-95557 GCA_013401315.1 Balaeniceps rex | reverse complement strand
TATATATATAAAAAATTCATCGCACACCGTACGTCATTACATTCTCCTATCTTCCTTCAATCCATGTTTTGGGCTCCCTGAGCAGTAAATGTCATTGTATCCCCAAGTTTAATAAACCACTTTTCCATGAATTTGTTTAATAACATCCAATGCTTGTCTTAGACTACTGACATCTAAACACCCTGTGGCAATGGGTTCTATAATGTAATCTTCTGATACATGAAAATAAGGGGGTTTTGCTTGTTCAAATGTGCTGCCTGATTTCACTGGGTTTCTCCTAGTTCTTGTTTTATGAAAAATTGTGACTAATCATTCTGAATTAATTTTCTCTAGACTATTCGTATTTTTATGAAGCTCTGACAGTTCTCCCCTCAATCTTTTCTTTGCAAAGCTGAAGACTTTCAGCCTGTGTAACTTCTTCTTAGACAGAAGCCATGTGACACCTCTGTATCTTGGTCTTGTACTGACATTTTTTGTACTTACCCTAGGTTTAACAGAGTCTGGTTGCTGTTCTGACTCCTGCTCAGCATCTAATGGATGTTGAGAAGAGCTTTCAATGGGGCCTTTTGGATTTCATCCCCAAGCAGTGACAGCAAGCGTGGACCTGGACACTGTGTTCAGGCAGTGTGCTTTTGTCCCCTGCCAGTCACTGCATTTACAAACACTGAATTTCGATTGCCATTTTGTTGCCCTGTCACACAGTACAGTTTTCTGTCACAGCTGTGCAGTGGTGAGGTACAGTTACAAATGCACACAGTTTTATTTTTGGACACCATGGATAACATTATCATTAATGAGCTTTTCCACATCTGTTCTCACTATTTCCATGTAGTTTATGAACAAAATGAACATACATGAACACTGTTTCCAGTGCATCCCTGTGTGCAATCCGCGTCCCTGGCAGACTCCATTTGCTGTGAAAACCCTCACCATTTATTACCCCTACTTTCTTTTCTTGGCAAGTTATTTATCTTATGAAACCTTTTTTTTAAACCTGTGGTGAAGAAATCTGTCGAAGGGGAACCTTTAGGGAACTTTTAGCAAAGTTGCCTAGGGCCCTGAGGGCACCCCCAGGCCTGGCTGTCCCTGCCCACCCTCCCAGGGCTTCCCCGCTCTGCCCAAGGCCCAGGACCCCATGACAGCGCCCGGGGCTGTCAGCCCAGGCCCTGGTGACGCTGCAGTAGGGCCAGTCCCCAGCTCCCCGGAGCCCTGCCTGGCCAAGCTGGGCCTACATGCAGGCCCATGTCCCAGCCTGGCCTCGGCCTGTCCCTGTCCCCAGGGAGGTGCCTGATGCCTGGGGCTGGGGCTGCCCCACTGTCCCTGGCTGCCCTGCTGCTGGCTGGGGGCGGGACAGGCCATGTTTATGGGGCCTGTCCTGGGGGACCCCTACTGGTCCCTGCCCCAGGGAGCCCCGGGCCCGCTGTGCCTTGACAACAGCACTTGTTTGCACTTCACATATCTTTGTCCAGTCTAACTGCCTCTTACAAAGGCTGGACTAATTGCTCTTATGGTATTATTTAATTATCTAGAAATGCTATTCTTACTGTAATTGACCAATTTACCTGGTACAGAAATCAGTCTCATTTGCCAGCTTTTTTTCTCTAGAGCCTCTTGCAAAGTCTTAAAACAAAACTCTTAAACAAAACCTCTCAAGCTTGAGGACCAGGTTGAGTGACAAAGCTATGCACCACAGTCAGTAGCCAGGATACTCATAGCTGAGATTGTTTTAGGACAGCTGGGACAATGTTATCAGTGATTTTTTTTTTTTTCCTAAAGCTGTTGATATTTTAATTTTAAACGCTTTCTCAAACTTCCCTCTAGGAGAAACATTGCAAACATCTCTGTAGCAAATATTGATGTAAACTGATCATTTACCTTTTGTTATATGGCTTCTTAGAGAGCCCTTGTACTTCAGTCACCTCTAAGCTCTGCAGACTCGCTCTCCGTTTTGTGTTTTGGGGAAAATACAGCTTTTATGTGACTAGCAAGTGCTTTGTCGGAATCTCTTTTGACATCTTATTCTACATTTACCAGCCTTTTTACTCTTCTCAGTTTTCTGTTTCTTTCACAAACTTCTATTTTTGAAAGATGTCATGATGCTTTTAATAGTTTCTTGTACTCTCCCTTTTAATTATGCTAACTTTTCTTAAGGTTTTTACAGTCTTTTGATTGCAGTATACATTTCCTCTGAACATCTCATTTTTATTTTATAAACTGTCTCCATGGCAACTGTAAGCATTTTTATCCTTTTAGCTGCTCCTTTTAATTTAACAAGCTTCCTAATTTTTAGTGATTCCTTTTTTTTCTGAAGTAAGCTACTACAGTTACAGGGTTGGGAGTTTTGGTGGTTTTTTTTTGTTCTAGCAAGAATGCTGAATCCAAGCATACTGAATACAGTCATGCAGAGCAAAACAGAGTCTGGGTGAAATTCACTACTAAAATAAAGTTATTTTCTTCTCTTGTGGCTTCACTGATTAGTTGCTTCAATAAGCAGTTGGTTATAGTATCTAAAAATTTTATTTCTACCTCACACCCTGCTGTAACATCTGAAGTCTACCTCTGTTATCTCCCATCCTGCTCAGTCATGGGCACAGCTCTAATGTATATTGACACTGACATGAATGTCAATATAGAAATTTAACGTATAGGTGTATAGGTATTCCTTATTCTTGCCAATAACTTGGATTTATTTACTTTCATCCCTTAAAATATAGCACTCTTCACAACTGCACAGTACTTTATCATTTGTGTACAGTGTTATCCTTATTATCAGTGTCGCACAGGTTGTCTTGTTTCCACTAAGTTTCTGAATGCCTATTACATCAAAACAGATGTTTGAGTTTACTTATTTTTGCACTTGTTTAAAAACACTCCCCCAGCCTTTTTTCAGCTGTTGCAAATAAGTTAACTCCTGCAAGGAGCTTGCTTGTGAATAGTGCTGTCTTGTGCACCTATTAGCTTTCCCTTCCTCTGTAGCTTAAAAAACACCCTGTAACCTTTCACATTTCTGAGGCCAGCACTCTGTTTCCAGTTTGTTTTGCAGTCTTATTTAATTTGAACACTGGGAACCTGCAATACAGTGCCATCCCATCCTTGGGACTTCCCCTTGTCCACAGCTTAAGCACTGTTTAGGTGAAGAGCTTTGTGCAAAGTATAAGCACGAGTTTCCAAGTCTTTTGGCCGTGAAAGAATTGTTATGGGAAGATAGACTGGACTTGATAGCCACCTCCGCTCCTGTAACAGCGCTAAGCCTCTCTCAGCCGGTTGATGACAGCTTCAGCCTAATTGCAGGCTAAGTTTTCTATGCGCTGCTATTAAACAGATGCTGGTTTCCAGCAGGACTGCAGTTGCCTGGCATGTCAAATCATTTCTTTACAACAGAGCTTATCATTGTGTTGCCTCTACAGCCCCACTGATCCTTCCCAAAAGTCGTTTTAGCACATGTGCAGACTTATTTCCATCCCCTGATATGCTGAGTGCAGTAATTGCTGGAGGCTGGGGGTAACTTGCAGTCCCCCCGGTCTGTCTAACACAGGCTGATAGGCATATCTGGCAGCTGGGTCATGTATACGTAGCTGGGGGAGGGCAGTTCCTGGGTGTTTTACTTATTTGATATTTGTGGTGGGACGTTAGAAATGGTTGAAGGAGAGGTGACAAGGTGTCACTGTCTTCACTGCCTCAGCTGCTTCTGGGGGCTTATGCAGCTGCACAGCTGGATGTCCAGAGGATGAAATGGAAGCTGTGCTCTTGGCTGCCTTCCAACTGGCTCCAAATGCACTTGAGAAACTTCCATGTGCTAGTTGATGTAGCACCTGCTCAACAAACAAAAAACATTTCCCCTCCTCCGTTATACTGTACATCTGTTATTTTGCTGACATAGAAACTAGCGTAACAATTAGATTCATTACTTGCCCTCTAAGCTGATTCCAGCTAAGCTGAAAACCTTAGTCTGTTTGCTCGGTGATTGTTTAGGCTGCAGCACAAATTAAGACATTCTGCCTCCAATGAGATTTGTTCTACATTGTAATTGCACTTGCATGTGTATGCTTATACTCGAGGTGAGACTGAGAAGCAACATTTTCTTCTGGCCAAATACAGACTCCAGCCCTCAGCAGAGGCATGTTTGCATTTGGAGTTCTGGTTCCAGGTCTAATTAGAGATCAGCGGGAGCAAATATGCAAATGCCTGAAGAGGACAGCTACATCAGAAATGGCATTGATATACACATCTAACCACCTCACCTGTCTTCTGCCCTTTAAGCCTTCTCTGTTGGGACTTACTGGGACATTCCAAGTATCCCAGCAGCTTCAGACAGCTGCTATTAACAAAATAATCTGCCAGAGAAATCTTTACTTTTTCTCCACAAACGCAGAATTTCTCCCTTCAGAAAATCACACTAGTTCAAGGTCAGGACAGGGAACAATCATTCTTGAAGGAGTGACAAGATTAAAGTCCAACTCCTCTCCCACTCCTCAGCTCCCCCACAGCTGTTATTTACTACTGCTGTGTGACTTTTAATAACCTGCCCTTCAAAGACTGCATTCTATAGGGTTACTCATGTGCTAAAGACAAATATATGCCTAAAACTGGAAGCTAAGGGGTTGATTACCAAAACCGATGTCTCTTTCTGACCTCACTTTAAGTCATTTCATATTTTTGTTATATGGTTTAGACCTCCTGCTATTCAGACTGCTCCTTAGCTTTGGAATTAATGAGGATAAGATAATACCCTGAAGCACAGATCTAAAATATGCTGCATTTGGGGCGGTTTTGATTCCTAATATAAGCACTGTGCTCTGTATGGTCCCCTAGAATCTATATTGCTCTGAAGCTGATATTTTGCAGCAACCAACTGCAGGGTCTCCATACAACATGTTGAGAAAGATGCAGGGTGCAACTGGTTTGTCTTTATTTCCTTCTCTTGCATTACTTGATTTAGCTTGCTACAAAATGGCCATTTTATTCTGTGCCCTCATCAGGAAATTATCACAGAAATACTTTCAAAAGGTAAACAAACGCATTACAAGGTCAACTTTTTTGATATACCAAACCAAAAGAAATTTCCAAAGACTCTCACGTCTCTGGAAATAAATAGAATACCTTAAACTCAAATTACGCCAAAATGAGAGCTCTTCACTAAGCATAAAACCTTTCTCGTTGGAAACTCTGAATAGTACAGATGGGGGCTGAGTGAGGACAGCTCTGTATTTTATGTTAAGCTTTCACTCAGATATCAGCATTGTTGTCCTTTCTTGCCTGTTTTTGGCTTGGCTGCCCTGAGCCAAAAGCTGTAGTAAGACTTTTCTTACTACTCAGAACACTGCCTCCATGAAACCACTTACCCAAGGTGTAAGAAAGTCTTAATGCAGTCCTAACAGCTGATAAACAAAGAATGTAACCGCTTCCCTGCAAGCCTTCCTGTGTAATGAACCAGCTCCAGTTCATTTTGCATTCACTTTTTTTAGAAATCCTGAGGCCTGGCTGTTTATGAAATTTTGGGCACCCTATTTTCACTTTTAAACTATTTTGGCTTTTTGGAAGGCAGGAATTCACTTAGAGCAAAGACAAACTGTATTTATTGTGCTTTTGTTAGAGAGGTTATGGCACGATCACAGCGGCTTTAATGCAGGGAGGGTCCTGTGTTGCTCTCTGCGGAGCAGGAATATGCAGTGGGTGAAACAGAGGACCCTTTTTGGAGCAAAGAGGAATGGTCCAGCGGACAAGAAGCCTGGAAGAATTCTGTAAGAGACACCTTGTAAGCAGCTGTTGAGGACAGAATCAGCGCCCACCATCAGCCCAGGCAGGCACTAGGGAATTATGCAGCCCCATCTAATCTTCAGGACATCAGTCCAGCCCCAGTGGGACAGTGAAAAACCTCTGTGAGTGCTTTAGTTAGATAACAGCACAAACCTGCAACTTAGTGACTCTTGCTAATTAGGATTCTATGCGATCCAGCTACTGTATGGTTTTACCCTCTCCCTACCAATAACACCAATCTATGCTAAAAGAGGAATTTGTTCCACTAAAACTTTCCTTTTGGAAGTAGGATATTTGAAGAGGTACCCTCCCCATTTATTCATGCTGCTTATGCAATGGGGTCCCACTAAGCTGGAAACATTATTTTTCATTCTTATTACTATTTTTGCTACCAAGTATAATAGCAGAGCACGAGCCATCTATCTTACAGCAAGAACTTGTTTTTATTCAGGATGTGGGGCTTAGTTATTCAAAGGAAAGCAAGATACAGCTTTGCATAACTATTGAGGTTCTTTTCAGAGGTTAATTTGTTACATCACATAGATTATCTGCTCAAATACTGTACATTCCCTTACCCTGAGGCACAGAGGTTCATTAAATGAGCTATGCAGTGAAAAAAACGGCCTTTTTCTAATACAGTTTCTAAGCCTTCTGGCAGTTTTGTGCAAAACATCCTTCCCATGCTCTCGGTTATGCACAATCTTCCAAAGGGGACCCACTGTGCATCTGTCATAAGCTTTTTCCAGTGTCACTAGTAATAAGGATTAACCTCCCTATGCCTAGCTCCTGAGAGCTGGCTTTTTATGGAGACATAAAGAATATCTGGGGGCAGAAAGCAAAGCTGTACTGGTGCAGGATCCTTGGCTTTAGCATCCACATCACCCAGTGGCTTGACAGACCCTGAATTAGTTGACCTTCAAGGTATGGTGAAAGACCAGTCTATTTACTCAGCTTTGTGCCTAAGGGAGGTAATCGTAGGAATTGGAAACATATTAAACAAAGCAGTGCTCAAGGATGAGACACTATCTAAACCGACATTTTGTCAATTAACTATGCAAATTGACTGAAAGTTTTTGGTGAGTAGAGGGAGTGTGGGGGGTGGATTATGCAAGCCCCCAAATAAATGAATAAATAAATAAAGCGGCATGTTCTAATGACAGAGATGAAAGTCAGTGAACTCCTGCTGAACTGTTAGAAAACCACTGGAGCAGTATCATTTATTAATAGGCAGCACATAAAACTGGACTACCGCAGCTGTATTATCCTAACCTGCCATGCAGTATTTGTAATGGGCCAAATTCACTCTCTCCTGACACAGGAAGCTGCACAAAAGGCTGTCAGAAACTGATGTTTCTGATGACTCAGCACCGACCCTCCCAGCTTCAGCTATGCTCCCTCTCAAACCAGCATTTTATTTTTTTTTCCAGCTGTACCAAAAAAAACATATCCCCTGCAATGGAGAAGGGGCTCAGAAGACACCAGAGGGTGAAGTCTGCTCACTGGTAGGTTTTACAGAAGCCGCCCTCAGTAGGGATCATAGTTTGAAGCCAGCCTTTGTGTTGCAGATAAACTTGCTCAGTTTGTGTGCTTTTTTGTTTCCCCAAGAGCTGGAACTGACACTCTCCTGCACCGTAGTCCGGAGTGGAAAGGAGTGAGCAACTTCCCTAAGCCTCTGTAGCCCGTCCCAAAGCTTGGCATAGTTGCAAACATTTTGCTTGTGGACACCCAAGATTTTCTCTCTCTCTACTGCTTCCAGGGTGCACAGTTCCTCCAGGAGAAGTCACCTGGTTGCCATTCAGCCACACAAGACAGAGCAAGGTCAATGCTTCATCCCACAGGGTGGTTAAGGGTGAGAGGGCCAGTGAGTAATGCTGCAGGCATCTTGCCTGAACATCTTTACTGGTTTGTAATGTAGACTCTTGGGACAATCCGCTTGTTAGAGCTCAACTTTTGGTTTTAAAATTTTTTTGGTTGAATCTCTTGAACAAATATTCTTTAAGAAATGAACTACTTCGCTTTCTTGAAAATATCAGTTATGCAAGCAGGAGTAACTAGTACTGTGGCAGCAGAACTGTTTTGCACAAATGTGACCTAAATTTCTCTACCCTGAAGCTTCAGTTTGTTTCAATGCATGAACCTGAAGGCAAAATGAAACCATTGATGGCTTTTTTTGTTTTGTGAGGTATTTTCACCTTTTTAAAACTCCATCAGAAAACTCTGGCCTAATGTAGGAATCTGTAACCATGCAAAACTAAAGTAAAACAAAAGAAAATATATAGTAAATACCCAGTAAACACTGAATAATTTCCATATAAACCCACTGCTGGCATCCTTATTTCTGAATAAAGGGTGGCTGGGCTAATCACAAATAGGCGGGGATTTGTATTTTGATTCCACTAAGCAGCATGTTATAAATGATGTGTTAATATTTTCCTGTCTTTCTAGAGGACCTATATGAATATAGCAGTGTTACTAGCAGTTGTACTCCTCATTGGCAGCTCATTTCTTAAATGGATGAGTAGCAATGGGTGGAATTCTCAATTCTTTATTCTTTCCTTGTTCACTAATTTATTCTTTACCTCCTCTTATGATTATGATACTCTCATTATCTATTCAAGGATATGCATTCATAGCGAGAAATTTATATCTTCTGTGTTTTGATAAAGCTACTAAAATGAAAGCTAATTATTAACCTTATTGAATATCAGCTGTCTATGTATCATGAATGAGATAGATTGAAGTAGCTCCATTTTTTTTAAAGAAACATTACGTACCTTCCAGATTTGAATCCACTGACTGGGAGTTAATGCATACAGAAGTCTTCAGTTCTTGACACCACCTTGTGTGAGTAAATGCATGTTCAGCCACTACTTTGTTTATGGATTCAAGCACTCCTAATGATTTTGGAATTAGTTTATATACTGGGATGCATGGACTTCTTTATTTACTGGAGTGGCTAGCTAACAAGCTTTGTTAGCCTAAAGGCTGTGGGCTTTTGTGTATGCATGCGCTAGACATCCACTGTAGATTCTCAAATTGCATCGACTTTCTTGCCAAGATGGCAGGCAGCTGTCAGTGTGGACACTAGCAAACACAGATGGAGCAAGTCATTCAGGAAGGGATGCGATATTTGCCAATTCAGACTTCCAAGGGGCTTAGCAGGTCGGCAGCTACCGCAGCCCCATGTTGTCTTATTCTCAGATCAGCATAACGAATCATGCCTGGGAGACCAAGTTAATCCCTTTCAGGTTCCCTGGACTGTAGATCTTTCTGAATTTTCCTTTCTTTAGCCCTTTGTTTTCCTGCTGCTTTGTACTGAAAGTTAACTACAACATCAAGAATGTATTAGGCTACTTGGAATACTGTCTTCAATTCATCCTGTCCTGCTGGCACACGGCGCAAGCCGCACGATGAAGAAACCCCTGCCTCACTTCTGGAATGAGTCAACGAGGGGGTTTATAAAATGCGATGTCTATGCACACACACACAAACATGCATGCATAAATTGGAGTTGCTCTTGTCCTGGTTTGAGGGTAAATGCAAATCTACTGTTTGAAGCCACCATTTGCCAAAAGGCTGCACAATCTGCCTCTGTCGATCCAAGGAGTTATTAACTACTCTGCAAGTACTTCCACGTCTCCCAGTGCATGGCATGCAGGTGGCCTTCTCCAGCTGGTTAGATGCACCATTCATCACTTCAAAAGCAGTTACAATGCCCTCTTCTGCACTCAGCCAGAGGAAGAATCCCATC
Organism: Balaeniceps rex; assembly: GCA_013401315.1. NCBI lineage: Eukaryota > Metazoa > Chordata > Aves > Pelecaniformes > Balaenicipitidae > Balaeniceps > Balaeniceps rex. The sequence goes on along the minus strand of VYZW01016384.1, from coordinate 86,049 downwards.
CCATTCCTGGAAAATTCAGCTTGGGGCATTCTTCTCCTTGTATGAACAACTCCTATTGTGTCTTACAGCAGGGGGTATGGGATGTTTGAGGATTAATCCTGTCCTCACTAAGGCACATCTGTTGTCCATTAGATTAGAGAAAGGAGCTTCAAATACCCTCTGCACCTAGGGCTTTTGTCTGTCGTGCAACTCTATCCTGCCATGCAATTGGACCTGTCCTTTTTTGACCTGACTCTTTGCAGTGATTTCTCTCAGAAATGTGACCATTTTGTGGATGTTGGGTAGCAAAATACATTGTCCATCCTCTTGTAAGATTAAGCAGTGTGTGAGTAAATTTTGATGGCTGGGCAAAACACAGGTTTCATTACACTTTGGCTGTGGTGGTATAAGCCATCAACTGGAGATGGGTGCTTCTATATAAGAAATCTCTAGGCTAAGTAGGCTTGAATTTCTCATCTGTAAAATACAGAGATATAGTATTCCTAAATTAAAACCAGATTTGGATTATCCCATAAAGATTAAAGGTCATTTCAAGCCTTTTACAATTCTTTAGCATAACTTCACTCATTTACTAGAATGATCCAAAAAGCCCTGTACTTTATATCAAATGAAACTGTTCTCATTTACCCTGTGTTTGAACCAGGCCCAGAATATTCAATAGCCACAAAGCACCTGTTTTTCTTAATAAAATAGTAGATAGGTATGCCATCTGCTTTGGGAACTGTGTTCAGAAACAGTGCTATCTACCTTCAAATTGGTTGTTCCCAAACTGTGCCTTCGTGAGGCTGTAGCTGGCTATAAAACCATATTGCTTTTACAGTATTGCCAACTACAAGGTTGAAACATGATGATCGCTGAGATGTTGCTAACAGTGATAGTGCTCCAGTGCTTTGGGAACCCCTTCTTTGATAGAAGGAGGCAGCAAAATCTTTGCAGATGAAACTAGGCCAACACGAGTAATTGATTTTATTGGTACAGCAGTAGAATTTATAAATAAAAATAAAACTAGTACAGATCAAAGGGAATAAAAAAAAGATTTTCCTTGACAAAGCAAAACACCCAAAAATGTCACTTTGCGTTTCATGGGATGTGCTATTCCACTTGAAATGAAACACTTAATTTTTTCAGGAATATGGGAGGGGAAAAAAATCAAAGAAGGACGCATTAGAATTACAAAATGTTCAAAAAGAATTGCCCAGCTTCACTCAGAGGGACAGATAGAATGTATCCCTTGTAAATGTGAAAGGCTGAGAATAGATGACCAATATCACCTCTGAGAATGGAGTGGAGAGCAGGTATTTAACATTTTTAAACTTGGGTCCATCATTCTTTAATACATATCCAAGCATAAGTCTGGGTCTTAATACTATGGGAAGTGTCTCCCTGTTGGTGTAAGGCGTAATTAATAAATAAATAATAATTCATAACAGCAAATTGTTATCCTACCTCCAACTGGTTAGTAGTCAAGGCAGATATTTTCACTCTGATTATGCTTTTGCTTCTCAAGGGATTTGCCCATTAAAAATTCTCATATTTGAATCATCAGAAGAATCAGACTTAATATTAATCAGAAGCAATATCTACTTCCAGAGAGACACTGCCTGTTATGGACCTCGTCATGGAAACCTGAACAAAGCTTGAATAAAGATTTTTTGTTTGTTAAAACATGTTGCAGCACTGCAGGTTGGAGTAAAGGGAATTGTAAGCCACATCATTATTACCTAGGAATGACCATACCCATAAAGCTACTCCCCTGCCATTCCTTGCTTAGCATCTTGTGCTAACAGAGGAGAACTTCAGGCCTGTTCAATCTTGCCTGCTGCTTAATTTTTATTTAGGTTTAAATTACAGAACCACAGGGCAAGAAAAGACTTCAAGAAATCCTGTAGTCAACTCTACTGGCCCCAAATGGCCTATGTTGTTCCTGGGACAATCAGTCTGTGGTATGGGCAACAACAAAGCTTTGATATCCCTTTTTACAGGGTTATTTTCTATGCTCCTTTAGCTGGTTAACTCGTTCCACATCTTTTCCCCTTTTGTCATTACTGGCTGTGTTAGGGGTTTTTGTTTGTTTGTTTGGTTTTTTCCTTCATTGATTCTGTACTGATTTTGTCCCCTCTTGCTTTTGCTGTGGGATTCTTTGCCTCAGATAATATGAATTTTGCCCTATGAGTGTTCTTGCAATTCTTAGACTAGATTCATTAGTAGATGTTTGCAGGGCAACAGCTAAAAGGTTCTTAAAGGCTAAACTATACATGCGTATAATCTATAGACGAAACCCCTGGTGGCATCAAAGATTGTTTAATTATTCAGTCCACTTGCAATAGAGTGTATTTTAAAGTTTGAGTTGATTTCAAAGTGGACAGGATGAAGCTCAGTGTACCTGAAATTAGTGACTAGATTGGCCCCAGTGACTAGCAAAGCTATTATACCTGAAATCATGAATTAATACGTTCCAACATTCCTCCCATGACTCAAGCCTTTCATTTGGTAGAATAAGCAAATTGGGAAACCTAGTCACAAAAAAACCCACTGGATAGAGGCAAGTTAAGCATGTTGTCAGGTTTCATCCAAGAACTTTTCAGATATGGTGATGTAGTGCAGAAAGAGGTTACTTGTGACTACAGTGAATAACTCAAAGTGTCAGCAGAATGAAGGGAAATAGTTCTGCATTCATTCTCATCAGGTTTTGTCCTTTCTTAATATTATAAGGATGTCAAAAATGTCAGAAATTGTATTTTTTTCAGTTTGTCTCTTACATAATTTATTTCTTCTTCTTTATAAAAAGGAAAAGAAAGAAGAGTATATCAAATTGACAGCAATATCACTGTACTTTACCATTGTGTTAGAATTTGATAGCTTTATTTCCAAATGTAGGAGGAGTTAACTACTGTTTCTAGTCTACTTTCAAGACCACTATATAATAACATTTCATGTGGATATTGAAAGAGCTTGGCTGCTCTTTACGTATTGTCTTACTCACTCAGTAACTGTTAGCTATCAAACTACTATTTACATTTGCTAAGACAGCTTTCTTTTGGGGTGTCCTGGTTTCAGCTGGGTTAGAGTTACTTTTCTTCCTAGTAGCTGGCATAGTGCTGTGTTTTGGATTTAGTAGGAGAAGAATGCTGATAACACACTGATGTTTTAGTTGTTGCTAAGTAGTGCTTAGGCTAGTCAAGGACTTTCTTTTTCAGCTTCCCATGCTCTGCCAGGTGCACAAGAAGTTGGGAGGGGGCACAGCCCAAGATAGTTGATCCAAATTGACCAAAGGGCTATTCCATACCATATGACGTCATGCTCAGTATATAAACTGAGGGGAGTTAGCTGGGGGGCAGCGATCGCTGCTCGGGGACTGGCTGGGTGTCGGTCGGCGGGTGGTGAGCGGTTGCATCACTTGTTTTCTTTTCCCTGGGTTTTGTTTGTCTCTCTCGTTCTCCTTTTCATTACAATTATTATTATTATCATTATTATTACTATTACTATTATTATTATTATTATTTTATTTCAATTACTAAACTGTTCTTATCTCAACCCGTGGGTTTTCTTACTCTTGCCCTTCCGATTCTCTCCCTTATCCCACCGGCGGGGGGAGGGTGAGCGAGCGGCTGCGTGGTGCTTAGTTGCCGACTGGGGCTAAACCACGACATGGGGTTTCTCTTTTTTAGAAACACATCTAGCAGAAAACTCATTCTTGCATAATCTTAATTATGCTATGTATCAAGCTTATAATACAAAACTGATTTCAAAGTGAAATGCAACCATTATTTAATAAAACTTTGCAATGTATCACAGAATCACAGAATTGTTGATGGTGGAAGGAACCTTTCTAGATCATTTAGTCCACCCCCCTGCTCAAGAAAGGTCAGCTAGAATAGGTTGCCCAGGACTGTGTGCAGTCTGGTTTTGTGTATGTCCAAGAATGTAGATTTCACAATCTCTCTTTGGCAGCCTGTTCCTGTGTTTAACCACCTCACAGTAAAAAAGCATTTGCTTACATTCAGATAGAATTTCATGTGTTTCAATTTGTTCCTATTTCCTCTTATCCTGTCACTGGCCACCATTGGGAAGGATCTGGCTCCTTCTTCTTCATATACAGTGTGTTACTAAATGTAGAATCCATCTCAGCTAAGTTAAAGGCCTAAAAGATAGGTGTATAACCTATTCCTCTCAATGTGCCATCTCATACTAGAATGAGTGTCTAAGCAACATGATGATGATGGTCATTTGCATATGTGATTTTTTTAATTGACTATCGAGGGAACCTATAGCAGTGAGTACAGGCAAAGGTGATTAATTTCTAAGGAGGTGAAGATAGTAAATTTCATCTCTCTCTTTTTGTTTGGCTTTTGTTTGTGTTTTGTATGATGATGACCTCATATATATATATAGAGGGTATATAGGGTATTTACGACTATTTGTTAACTTCAGTTAATACAGTGGATTGGTTACAAAGAGTTGGTTGTTCCTCCTTCAAGCTATAGTGGTTAGCTATGATTCAGCAAATTAAAAGCATGCACTGTTGCACTTTGGTACTCCCTGAATGACAGTTTAAAGTGATTCAAGAACAAATACTTGAATATTTAAAAGTAAAATGACAAATTTTGTGAGTATTGGAACTGAGCTTCTGGAAACAGAATGAAATTCATCTGAGAGAAACAAAGGATAGAAAGTGGCCTCTGGAGATAGGCTTTGGGAGTTGGCTTGGAACAAAATAAGTAAGTTATGACCAACCTGCCCTCTTCATTGACACTGCATGGATTAGAAGAGAAGCAAACCAACAGAAGAAAGAAACACAATGGCTGTGAGAGCTATAAATGCCTTCCTGTCAGATTTGGGTGAGGAACCTTATTTCTCTTCATTGATTTGTGTGTGCAGGTACATGCATATTTGTGCAGAAACGTAAAGAAGGAGGAGGTGGTGGTGCTAAATATATCATGATGGCAGTGTTCATTTTGCTCAGATTTGGAATATACTTCTTGACATTTCCATGTGTTCTGTCAATGGTAGAGCCTATATCAAAACTTACAGGAGCTGGAATTATGTTTTAAAATGTAAAATCTGTTTAAAAAATGGAAAAGCTTCTATACAAATGGAAATAGATTTTGATTTGTATGCTTTGTGGAATACATCTTTGAATTAGTCAGAAGGTAGCCAGCTATCAGTCTTCACATCCAAGATAATAATTCACTTATCATTCACAGCTGAAAATATATAGTTTACATTTGTTTGAATGGTGGCTGCCATCTACATGTAGCTCTAACATAGTATGTAGGTTATATAATGGAGCTGTCTGCTTCTTATAGGACATTTTTTCAAGAAAAAGAAAATGCTACTTTGCTGAAATGTGATCAGTTCATGAGAAGGGTTATGAAGATCTGCAGAGCTTAGAACAAAAGATCAATAATGGCTATCTTTTCAGATGGGCTTGAATGAACAGCTTCAAGGCCTACAGCTAGCAGTGCATTAGTTGTGTAAAGATAAAATCAAGCTATGAGCAGAATGTTATGTGAGCCAAAAATAGGTCACATCTGAATGTTTGCTAAAGACCTTATCAAAGTTACTTATTTCCAAGGATGATGAAAAATTGTTTGCATGTGTGCAGCTTGCCGTAGTCAAACAATGCTGATTTCTAGATGCGTGTAACAGACAACATCATAAACTCCTTGAAGAAAGATAGCAGTAGAATGCTAAAATGATATTAAAAACTTGATTTATATTTTATGGTGTTGAACCCTTCAAGACTTTTTGGGAAATGTCTGTGAAGAGAGAATAGTTGCTGTGCATCTAATAAAAGCTGGCTGTGCATCCCAAGTGCTAACAGACAAAGGAAACACGCTGCATGAGGTGTTAGGTGGGTTTTCCATTTAGTCCCTTTATTTAGCCAAAATTCATCTGAGGGACAGCACAAACTTCCTCCCTGTGTACTTTCTCTGTCTGAACAGCAACGGCAGATTGTAATTGCAGGTTAATGCTGCACGTGCTATTTCCCAGTTGTCATTGTCAGATGAAGTGACACAAGAAAAGACAGTATGACTGACACTGGTTTTTATTGCTGGTGTTTTTCCTGAACTGGAGGTCGATATGGACTTCTACATGGCTGTAGGACAGAGGAGCAGGTGTTTTGGGAAGCCTGAAACCCTTGGGGCTGTCCTGGGCCTGATTGAAATCAGAGGTGGCAGACAGCTTGCATGGTCCTGCAGACCTGTGTAGAGCTGCAGACCTCTTGTTCTCTGCCAGCTCTTTCCTGGAGGTTTCAGAGGGATTCTTATTTTGCCCAGTGATACTGCACTAAATAGGCCATATCAGTTTGAAAGAGCTTAATTAATCAGCACTTGCAGATATGAAATCTATTTCCTGTGTTTGCAAAATTCATTGCAACTCATTTATTTGAATAATGCCAGTCACTGATCAGATATTCTCTAAGATGAATAGCGGTGATACAGAGCTGCTGTGTTACTCAGCTGTGATTAGTTTTATTTCACCATTAGAAGCAATGTCTTTCCTTATTGATCCAGTTTTTCTGACTTTTCGTCTGTGACAATAGAAAGGTATGGATCATCCTTCCCAGTAAGTGGCCTGGGTCTGATTTTCCATTTGTGTTTTTAAGAAGCCACCTCCCAGTGCTGTGCTCTGCCTGGCTCTCAGCTTCGCCCTGCAGACTGGTGGTCTTGGACCTAACAGCCTCGTCTTTAGATCCTCATTTTTCTACCAACCTCAGACAAACTTTTCTGATTACTGTTTCAAGAATTAGCTCACCTAGTAAAACAAGTTAATTTAAGTCTACAAATACCTGATTATTGGGAGAATAATCTGTTTTAGACAGACTGGGTGGGGTATTAACAGTGTTAGAGCTTTAGCCTTGGATTTGTAACCTTGTCTTGTGTTGACCTTTGAGATACAAGCAACTCTTTCTTCAAAGCCTACCTTGGAGAGCTGTAAATGATTAATTCAGCAATCATAGCTAAATGTTGTCTGCAGAAGACACACCTGAATGAGTACACAACACGACTGAATGAAAAGTAGATGGAAAGTTGCAATGCTATTAAATTAAGTAGGACCATAGTTTTCATGATATCCAAAAATGTCAGATGACTTGATGATAAACAAATTTAAAATGTAGATTAGGTTCCTAACATTAGATTTCTAACAAAAATGCATAACCTTTCGGATGAAGATCCTGACTGTGGTTTTAACTCATGACATGAATTCTGATAGAGTTGGCAAGTAAGGTTAGTGTGAGTCACGCTCTACAGGGTTTTTGTTCATAAGCTTTGAGGAAACAAGCGTGAGAGCAGTAGCTCTATCATATTTTGAAATGCTCCCAGGCTGATTTAGATTTTCTGTCTGAGATGGTGGCGAGGACCCTGTTCTTGCAATTGCATCCACACAGGGCTGTTTATGGTCCCTTGGGTCTTTCACTGCCTCTCCTGCAGCCTAAGAGACAAACCACATCTTTCTGCTTTTTCCGCAAATTTATATCTCAGATATTTGGCATTCCATAGAGGGGTAGCACTGCTTACAGCATGCTTACTGGATGATTTTTGATAGGAGAGTCTGTTTTGGGATGTAACTTTTCTTTTTACCGCTTTCCAGAAATTAGTTTAAGGTACGAATGTACTTCCTTTTCTCTTTCACTTCTTAAAACACTTAGACTATCCTGGGAGGATTATCAACTGCCAAAATTAAAATTGCAACCAGAGTATCAGAAAAATCTTTTTCATAATTAAATATAGAAAGCACTCATGTCACATATATCAGCATGAGTCATTAAAGTTCAAAGCCTGCAGAAAACACAGCTAAGGCCTAGTAAACAGCAGAGTGCTTACAGTGTCATTATGGACAGCAAATCACTCACACACTTTAAATGCACCCAGGCTAGGAACCAAGCTAATAGGGATGGGGTTGAAAGTTGTATGGTTGGGCAAGAGGCAGCAATCCAGCTCTAGCAGCTGGATTAAAAAACCAACATGTTTTGTGATTTAGTCATCCAAAGTTCATCTTGCAATTCACTGATGCAGATGCTGCTGTGACTGATCTCTTTGGTGAGGTACTGGAGGGGACTTTCTGACTGGGTGGGTTCTCAGGATCAGTTCAGGGCCAGCCACCCGCGCTCCAGGAACATGCTCTGCCCTTTGTGAGTGAGGCAATCCATCAATACATATTCCTCCTATATAACGTAATGCAATTGTGTCGGGAAATAGCAATTTAATTAAATCACACAGATAACATGATTCACTCTACTAACAAGCACAGGTCATTTTACCTGTGAGAAGATAATTTCTTGAAATCAAACATCCTGAATGTCCCCTAAGTGTTTTCATCATCAGATAACTGGATCTGAAATTATTTTGAAGCACCTCTCATAAACAAACAATTGTGCCAGCTGGATGTTCCTCCTACAGGGGAATGGAGTGCTTGTACTGGAGATCCTTCACGAGTCTTCACAATAATGTGGAGACCAGTTTTGACTGTAACACCTGTGAGTTAAACTCTTCTCCCTCTCAGAAAGCGGAACTGGATTAGGTGAGTAAATCTCCACCTTCCCTTTCATCTCCTTATGGACATTTATATAATTCCACCCCAGTAATTACCCAATATAAACCACAGCTCATAGCTGCCAAAAATTCCTGAAGACAAGAAGTGAATGTGCAGAGCAAGTATATGGGACCCAAGAGAATTACAGCCCAAGCAGGGAGAAGAACCAGTGTGTATGAGGTTGTGGTTTTAAGCAGGCGCAACTACAAACTGTATTTAAAAGGAGTGGTTTTTCTCTCATCCTTTCTTTCTCTGTGGTTTCCCAAGGCCCTGGGCTTATGTTCGTGACACAGCCCTGCTGCTGCAACTAGTACTTGTGAGGACATCCAGAGGGCTGGATGTGAGGAAAAGAATTCAGCTAATGAAAAAATTATTTTGATACATTAACTTTCAGGTCTCTGATGAAATTTATTCTGTGGCCATGTAGTGAAAACACACAGGGGCTGAAATGAGGGGCTGTGCCTACTCCTTACACTTGAGCTGGCTTAGAAGAAATGTGAAACTGTTTCACTCTTAAGGATTCATACAAGCAAGTTCACACAAGCACTTTTGATTCCAAAAGGACAAGTATGGGAGTGGAAAATGCTCTCATAGACGAGGCAGAGCAACTCTTTCCAGTCCTATCATATTATGATCAGAACCTGTGCTTCTGTTTGTCTTGCAAACAAGTAAGTTTTCTTCATGCCCTGAGAGATCAAAACACATTTTATATTGTCAAGTGAGAGAGGAATAAATCTGTGTTCCAACTTTCAAAGTAAAATCCAGCTGGAATGTTTTTCCTTTTCTTGCTGCATTCCCTGGTTTCTAACTACATTGCAATGCTGCAATATTCACTACTGCAAGGCAATGTCTTGATTCACCTTAAACAGTGCCAAACTTAAAATAAATGCCCAGAATGGCTAAATGAAAGGGCAGTGCAAATGCTGAAAAGAAGATCTAATACCCTGTGTCTTGTGCTAACACTCATCTCTTGAGCTGTGGCATCAGTTCTGAATTAAAAAAAACAGCCTCGAATCCTCTCTTCTCTGAGGAGTAAATCCTGGGATGATGCCACTTTTGCAGATCATAGGTGTGTCTTAATCAAAAGACTACAAGCACAATGCATCTTCCCACTAAGGGCAAAATGAAATACAGGCTTAAGGTGCACAGTCTAGTGAACTATTTGCAACACCTTCATTTGCAGAAGTAGTTTCTACTTCTAGAAGAG
>VYZW01016384.1:63325-76116 GCA_013401315.1 Balaeniceps rex | reverse complement strand
TCAAAAGACTACAAGCACAATGCATCTTCCCACTAAGGGCAAAATGAAATACAGGCTTAAGGTGCACAGTCTAGTTCTTTATGACACTGCCAAAGGCATTTGATAAACCCGACCTCATTTACCGGGCTCTATCTGATCGTAACTGTAGACAGTCATATCACTGCACCTGCAAAACCTGTACTGTGACTCTATAGCTCTCAAGAAACCTACAAAGGTAATAATTCTGAGAGAAAATGTAAATAACTCCAACTACATCTTTGTTGGTAACCCACACCGCTTACAAGAGGTTTTAGCTGCCAACAACATATAAAAATGGCTAGGACACAGAAGAATGATTTCTATTAGCTTAATTTCTCAAATTTGGCTTCCCTTTTAGGAGGAATTGGGCTTTCCAGCACTTCATGTTCCTATTCTCTTCTTTTCTATTCTAATTTGTCTATTATAGAGCTAATGAAGTGGCACTTCGGCTTCCCTGTTGGTTGCTGATCTGGATTATGAGATATGACACAAGGAAAGGGGAGCTGCACTGAGCATTTGTTTCACACGCATGCTATGGAGACACGTAAACTCTGGGCTTTGGCAGAGGCTTGCCCAGTCACTTGCATGGATGAATCACAGGTTTCAAGGCATGACAGCAGATAGATATAGGCCAAGAAGTCAATGAAGTTCTTCTTGGAACTATATGAATACCAGGTGGCACAGAGGATACAGAGTGGGGAAAAGAGGGAAGGAAAGAAGGCAGACACACACAGAAGGTGGGGGCAGGAGAGGTGGAAGCACAGTGGTGTTGCTAGTAATACCTTGCACTGTCTGCCTGGAAGTGAACTGTTCCTTTTCATGCCCCTGGACTAACTCTTTGCTGCTGTGGAAGAAGTCACAGTGGATTTGGCATCAGTATCTGGGCAGCTCTGAAGGTGATGGTGCCTTTCTCTGGTGAAATAATTTAAAAGCAACAGGACAAAAGTAGATTAATTCAACCTAAAAATAAAGCTCACATTTTAGTAGTGAAAGTTATTAAACACTTACAGGAATTTTCCAGTAATGTTATGGATTCTTTGTCACTTAGGTTTCAAAATTTACAGCTCAAACAAATACTTAATGCAAGAATTGCAAGATGACATTCTGTGGCTTCTGTTATCTATGACTGTAATGACTCCTGTCCCTTATGGTCTCCATAAATATGACTTAGTGCTGTCCCAGGCTAAGGAAGATGCACCTGCTATATTTTTGTGGATATTGGGATCAAGTTCAAAATTTTCTAGTAAGAAGGGGAGAGCAAGAAATAGTGTCCACTCCCTGTACTTACACACAGAGACCATTCAGTGTGTATGTGTGTGGATCTTCCTGTGGATGCTTTCCTGTTCCCAAATCTGTGCTCCAGTTTACTGTCTGTTTATTTGTGCTGATTTGTTCGTGTGAAATGATCTGGATTAAAGATCCTCATAAAATGTATAAAGATGGGAATTGGTGGCTGGTGGCCAGGGAGAATGGGATGTTCTTATTGTGCTTTTGGCTACCAGAAAATTATGTTGGAATGTACCTATGTGTTTGCTCACCCTGCCCTGGGCTAAGCAAGCCATCAATGGCCAAAGATTTCCTGAAAGCACAAATGTGTCTTATAAAAAGATGACAGATGAACAGTGAATTTGAACAGTGTTATGGAGCAAGCAAGTTTGGGAAGAGAGTCTAGATGATCGGGGTATAGGTGTGCACAGGCTAATGATAAGTTATTATAACATAAAAAGAAGTAATTACCTGGAAAGAATTGAGGAAAAAAAAGAAGGAAAACATTTCTACAGCTCACAAGGTACAGAAAATAATTTTTTATTTTGAGCAGAAGGAAAAGTTCAGAAAAAAATAAATAATGGTGACTTTTTAAACTCCTGAAACTTCTTCAGATGAGTTATACTCCACCAGTGTTTCAGTCAAGCTTAAGTCTTCTAATCCTTTCCCTCTGACAAAGTCTCAGAAAGTGTCTCTACTTAGTGGATTTAAAACTGCTGATGTTAAGCCGATGCTGTACATTTGCATAGAAATGTAGTTACAAAACAAATGCAAATGATTTCAGAGCTTTACAAAGTCTAACATCAGGCCTCTTTCATTGTCTGACACAACCCAAAAGTTGTGGGAAGATAATCAGCTGCTGTCCTGAACAAGAAAAACACCTTTCTCATAAAAATAGAACTGGTCTTTTCTTTCTGTAAATAATATCCTAAGTATACAGCCTCCTTTAACCATGGTGTTATTAAATCTGGGGTTTGATGTCATAAACACTTGGTAGGACTGTTAATTTTATGAGGTACTTTTAAACTATTTTAGACTAGCATTTTAAGGATCTCTTTTTATGTATTGACATAACATGGAAATATTAAGGCACAAGTTTATATTACACTGATTGCTTCCTGTTATCGTCTGGTAATTTTTGATGTGCAGTATTTTTCTCACACAGTTGCTACACATAAAAGGGCATACCTCCTGATGGTGCAGGATGAACACTGAGTGGAACAACTCTGGTCCCCCTTCCTGGCGTGGGCCTGCAGTAGGAGGAAAAGATGTAGGCAATTTTTAAAGGATTTTGTAATGGTTCTAGAATTTGTGGCTGGTCTATTCTAAAGTTGTTCACAGAGCACAGCAACACAGATTGTCATGAATTATTTAATGAAGGGATGAGTTCTAATGTATCCTTAACTGAAGATGAACGCGATCCTATAAATTCATTGAAAACTTAAACAATGTACCCTCTACTCAGTCTGATTTAGTCATGGTACTCTTTTTGGAATAAATACTTTCTCTAGATGATAAGTAAAGTGTAAATTGCAGGTTACATATATGTATCTCTGTAAATCACAAGAATTAGAAAAAGGAAACTTTTTAGATCATATCATGTATCCTATTGCCAGTGCAGCTTTGTATATTGTATTATACATCTAAAACATGTTTGGCCATCTTTTAAAAAATATATGCAATTTTGGCAATAAATAATCAAGTAAAGAGTTATTTCTCATTTCTTACCGATGCTCTCCATACCATGCAACATCCTAGACTTTTATCTGATTCCTTGTTTTTCAGAGTTGAAAATGGAAATATCAAAAAGAGAGTGAGTTCTTCTGAGACAGGGGCTAACTGACAGAGCTTGACATTCAGGATCCCAAGTACACATATTCACATGCAGCGCAGGAACCCTGCCCTTAGTGTTTCTCGTAAGTAGTAGCTGTAGGCTCCTTACACTGCTCTTTGGCATCAGAAACCCTGCCCTAAGGTTGCACCTTAAAATGTTAGAATACATGGATTTTCTTTCGGAGGTATATTTTACCTCATTGTCTGTACAGTGAGCTTAAAAGCCCAATACTGGCACCCTGAGCAATCCAAATGGTGCTGTGTTTTGGCATTGTAATGCCTGAACCGTAATCATCAAAATACATAATTAGGATCTTGCCTTTAGTGAGCATATACATTTTCATTAACCTTTAAAATATGTTCAGACCTGGCCAAAACTACAACCTTTCTTCTGTTCAGGTTAAAATTGTTGCAAAGGATTTTGCAAAACCCAAACCTTGACCTGTTTGGATCCCTCTTCTAATAGAGGAACATCCAGAATCTGAAAAGTTCTGGCTCTCAGGTGGCAAATGTTGATGCTGGGTACTTTAGTAAAAGGTCAACTTTTTCTGGGAAATTTTATATAATTTTAAATCCTAAATAACCAAACTAATGTGGTACTTACATACTTGACTGTGTAGTTTAAAATTTGGTCACTCTTTAGGAGGCAATTTTCTTGATCTTGTTTATAATGACAGCACCTTCTCAATTTACAGTAAAATGATTTCAGCCTTATTTACATAGGAAGAAAATGCATGGAACCTATAGCTCTGATTTTCCCCATTTACCTGTACAACTGTTTTTAATCCACTTCCAAGGAACGATTTTCACAGATTATTCCACCACGTACTTCTCACAATGTAATTTCAAATTGGTGATATGAAGGAGTTTCTCGCATTCTTCTCTGACATTGGTGATGAGAGAGAAAAGAGAGAAAAATGTTTCTGAAAAATTTGGAATTTAATAAAAGAAATCGAAAATAATCTAATAAAAACCAATCCTGTTGGAACAACAGACAGTGACGGAAATGAGTGTTACGGTGGGTGAAATAAATAAAACTTGAAAAATAAGCAATTATTAGAGCCTGTGCTGGTTTTTAGGGTGTCCTTGAACTTTCTTCTCCACATGAGCTCTATTTACAAGAGTGAAATAAAACCCTCCTTGGATATACAATGGTGGTAGCATCTACCATTCATTACACACCTGAGCAGGTAACTCCTGAGTTATTCTTTACATGCCTATTTCCCAAAGATAGGCAAGAAATTAAACTTAGAGCTAGGCACTAGTGAGCCAAAATTTTGGGAAATGATTGCGAGGGCAATGCCTTACTTTAATACTGTGTAAGGTGGTAGTCTGTAAACTGATTTTTTTCTTAGGCACAAATAAATTCCCTAATATTACCTTCCAGTTACGTAAGTTGTAGGTAGGTCTGCATCTGAGAAGTGACAAGAATTCAGGCTTTTACATCTCCTTTTTGGCTTCTCAGAATGTAAATCTTTAAATCATCTTTAAATATGCTGGCTATGCGCCAGCGGCAGATTGGTCCTATGCATGTGTATGAAAATTTCAGTCCTTTCTGGGAGTTTAAGAAGCTTATATAGTTCCTAATGACTTCTATGACAGCTAGATGTAGTTTTGGTGTCAGGCACCTTATATAAAATTTTGCTTCACTTCTGAATTTGACCTCATGCAATTTCTCAGCAATAATGAAAACTATAATGCGGCAAAAAGATTGAAAACAAAACAAAAATAAGGAGGAAGTCCTGTTTTCTTTACTTTTCACCTCTAAAAATTCCAACCCCCATTGAATGAGGAGAAATGGCTATGGTAGTCATTTCACTTTTTTTACTTGTTTAAAATTGGCAGCTAAACACCTACTTGAATATGCACAATTAAAGCAATTATACCATCAGATATTTCTCCCATTATTTCATCTGCTTAAAACATCAGGCAATACTGCATGCAGCAGTAATTTGTTTTCAAAAATAATTTAAAAATTCTTCATTATCAGAAAAAAAGAGTTGGTGTTCATCCTATTCTCTTTTCAGTTCCCTGCCACTTTCTCCATCAGTAGCTTTAATAATCTTCTGGGCACTCACTGTGCCACCAAGGGTTTTAAAGGTAAAATATTCAACGTTTGAAGTACACTATTTATTAAGCAGTGGAAAAAAATGCAAAATCAAACATACCATTAGTGAAGTTTGTCCAAGCATTCCTTTTTTCACGTTTGTTAAGGGAAGATTTTTTTATGATAATCCACAATCCCCCTCTGCTACCCGTCTCTCAGCACCCCTACCCAGGGCCTGGACTCTCCAGACCCACCTCAGCTGATTGTGTTCTGACCAGGAGTAACAGGGCTAACAGAGTAAGGCAGTAAGGGTACTGTGCTGCGTTCCCAATTGCCATTGATCTGCACACTTTGTTGTCTCACACAGAACATAAATAAATAAAGAAAAATAGATCTTAATCTGAAATGAATTTCCATACTCAAACTCCGTAACACGTTTTATTTCCTACACTGTAAGCTGCTCAGGAACACTAGCGATTGCAAGGCGCTCCAGGTAACACAGCTAATGCTTGCTTTAAAAAGTACAGGAAATTCAGGGAAACCAGACCAATCTTTACTAAATTAGGCTTTAACTTTTGTAGATTTTATTGTCCATATACCTGATAGATTCAGAGGTTAAGTAATAACATATGGGCTTAGGCAAGCACCCAGATGTACATAAAAATATGTTCTTGAGGAAAGCACATTAAAAGGATTTGGTTCCATTTTCACAGCTGTAATTTATAGACTACATGGGGCATTTTTAATGGGTTGTATCAGACATTGCCAGGCTGTTATATGTGGCCATATTCAGGTCTCAGTTCCACCAGAAGAACTATTACCCAAAGCTTTTTGATTTTCATTCTCCTTGGTCTCCTTTAATGGGAATTAAAGTTACAGTGGAAGTCCATATCAATACTGCCAAAATGCTGAAAAATTAAATTGTCTTTGGAGAAAGGAGGAGAGGGCACACATTTTCAGTAAACTAGTTTACACTGTATGCCTGCACTCTGCTACTTTTTGAGCTGCACTCTTCCGTAACCCAATCTCTACTAAAGAAGTCTTTGGGTCAGATTTCCATATTTTTACTGAAATCAGAGTGGTACCTACTCCTTGGGTAACCTAACCTGAATCCAGCAATCAAGACATGTTTCTCTTTTGAGCTGCAAATGCTCGTTTAACAGTTAGGTAAAGACAGTGAAATCAGGTGCTATGTGAATTAACTCCCCAATGCAGAGCTCTTTAAGCTCAAGGCATTTTGTTATTCACTGCTTTTCCCTCTCTAAAAGGACTTATGAAGTACAGGGACACTATGAATCTCTGTCACAGAGCATGCAGGGAGCTGAAAACAAGCTGAAAATGCGTTGCTTTACAGCATTTCAGGCATGACCTTAAACAAACAAACCTGCCCCACTTGTTCACCTTAACGTTTCATGACTTGGTTCAGTGATGTCCAGATGGCATCTCTGAGGCAAAAGACCACATCCTCCCCCCACCACTGCCTTTTCCAGAGGAGAGGGGAGCTGCTGCCCGGGCTGTGCAAGGTCTCCAGGCTGCACACCGTGAAGTGCTTTGCTGTGTCAGCCTGGATGAAGGGATGCAGTCCGATGGAAACGCTGTGGGGCTGTTGCCGTGTTACTAACTAGATAGGAAGTGAAAGATATATGGGTTCCTGTAATGATGGTGATAATAATTAAGCTATGTTATTTTGGTACCAATTTTTCCACAAGGAGAGTCGTTAATTAGGCTAAAGTTTTCTCCTGTCTCTAGACCTTTACTTTTCTTCCCAGGCGAGAAATCTCATTGTCATTGCTGACCCTGAACTTTTTCTTCCACCAGCATCTCCCTCTGGTTTATCACTACGGTTGGACCCTTGCCAGAGTTTGCCCTCACCCTGACCCTGTCTTTGATGAAATACTTGTTTATACCTTACTCAGTTCTCCACTCAGCTAATGCAATCCCCTCTTTTAAATTCCCTCCTGAATGGTCTCCTTGGATTGTCTGGATTTAATTCAGTGTTGCCAGGAGAGCACAAGATGCATACTTCTGTTGTAATAAGCTTATTTGGTATTGGATAAAGAGTGGCAAGCTGAGGATATAGGATTACAATACCTTTTTCTTTTTTTTTTTTAACATGTTCTCTTGTTTCTGCTGTCAGAGCCCTGTTTAGATAGATTGTTACTGAATGTGCCTGGGGTGCCAGGGACCCAGCCAGATGCAGGAGCTGAAGCTTGGCTTCTGTGAGAGGAGGCAGGCAGGTGGGCAGGCTGACTTAGCAACAACAGCCTGGGAAAGAAGAGCAGGGGGTGCTGGTGGCTGCTGGGACCGAGGGGCTGTCAGCTTGCAGAGATAATTCAGAGAACTCCAAGCTCAATACCGGGTGCTGTTTGGAGGGGAGAGGGGGTCTGCAACAGGAGTCTGTTCTGGGGAGTTTTTGGCTGTGGAGCAGTAGTAAGAGAGAGGACTGGGTGAACTGGGAGGATCTAGAGCAGATAGGTACTTATGCTGGGACAGTTAAGTGAGAGTAACTTAGAGTTACCCATAGCAGTGTGCTTTTGAGGATGTTAGGTCTTTCCTTTAATATAAAGAGATTGTGATCACTTTTAATTTTAATTAGCTTCCATGAATAAGTCCAGCTCTGGGGTGAAAGAGAGGGAGGGAGGGAGTTACTGAGGTGGGAGGGAAGGATTAAGCAGGAATGAGTCTGGGAAAAAGAGGGGTGGGTTTGAAGAGATGAAAAGTGATTCTGGGGTGATTCTGGGGCAGTGTCTGTGGAGGTGGGCAACTGTGAGACCTAGGAAGGAAGAGACAGTGAAATGAAAATTTTTTCAGAAGGGAAATAGGAAAGTCAGAGGTATGAGGGCTTCTACCCTAGAAAAGACTGTTTCTCTGCAGCAGTAATCATCTCTAATCAGAGAAGTCTCTAATCTAACTTTTATTTGACCCACAATTAGTTTGGAGGTCCCTGTAAAATATTTCCTTTGTTCTCCTTATCTCAGCAACGATGAGGGACTGCCAGTGAAAAGGGCCTTGCAATGGGGTTAAATTGACTCAGGGCTTTTTCAAGACCACTTTCAATCACAAAACTCTTTCAGGGACCAAACCCAAATTAAAATATTCCTAGCAATGCTACAAGTGAGAGAGCAAATCTCCTTGCTTACTCAGCTGTCCTATTGACTCCATCATGCCCTGCCCAGCCCACTCTTTGATTCCTCTATCAGGACCTCATTACTTTCTAATTTAATCCAGTCTACTGCTCCTTGAGCTGAACTTTTCGAGAAGGGGACTAGACAAGATCAATGACTGAACACATTGTCGTGGTTATTGGGTTCAACAAAAATCTTAACTTAAACAGTTGTATTTCATATGATTAGATCACAGTTTCTAAGTATCTGCCATCTCGGGCTATGTTTAGATCTACCATCCTTGATGTTTCAGTACCTGAAAAGTGTTTGCTCAGATATTTTTCTTATTTCAGTTTACAAACCAAATTATGAGGTACTGTTTTGGACAGTCATCTATTTTCATTTTTGCATAACTTAAAATTCCTTCAGGATCTCCCTGGTGCCTGTCAATGAGACAGGGAGACTGCTGTTGTCAAATCATGTTTCAGAGCTGCCCTGGATTACTAATGACTGGGGGAGATCTTGTTAGTGCTTTTTTTTCCCCCAATAGATTTTAAGTTCCAATTGTATTTATAGTGGACAAATATATAAACAATTAAAGCCACCAATTAAGCCATTATCAATCACTGCTCTTAACTGTGTTGACAGAAATGATAACATCCTTGCTATGTTTCTTCTGTTGACTAATGGAGGACATAGCTTCCATGAGCTGTCAGTCAGGCTCTTTTTAGAAAAAAAAAGTCATAATTGAAGTTTCCCTCCTGTAACATCAAAGTAATTGAAAAAGCCTTTAAAATGTATAAATTAATTGTACTGCTTTGATTCTTCTTGCTTCAAATCCAAGCTATATCTTAGATTTGGGCTCTTTAATTCATTGTAATCCACAAAAGTAAAAATAATATGACCTTTTCCTACTGAACAGAGGAAATACTCTTACAAATAATAACAACATTACAGCAGGCAATCAGCATCATCTATGCATAAACTGTTCTAGGAATGAAGAATCTTATTCCCCAGTTTCAAAGTCTGTCCTGGACTTGCTTAGTGATGTTCATTATGTTACACCACCTTTATGTGCCTGATTCTCCATTAAATGTGTTTTCCTAGAAATGCGTCTGCTATGAACGATTTTTGAAATCTAAGATCATGAACTTCACACATTTCATATCACTATACTTATTTGAAGAAAATTTTTAACTGTGAGGGAGTTATACTGAGTGAATTATTCTCACTGATAAATAGTGAGAATTGTCCCAAAACTTTCAGAATCAGTTCTCAGATATGTGGACATTAGAATATCTGAAAAAATGTAGATCAGAAGTCCATAGTAATTGTAGCCATAAAAATCCACAAACAAAACCAAGTTCAGAATACAGCTTAATATCTTTCTGTAATGTTATTATGACCAAATTTCAGTTCATTGCTGGAATTTCATCAGGGATATGATCAGACAGGAAAAATACATTTTAGAGATATGAAAACTGCTGTTTGTAATACACTATAAATCCATCAATACCATATCCAGTTCCTATACTAACCTCATTTCAGTTTTGCCCACTGAAATAATAACCCACTTTCACAGCTTTGATCTAACTTTTTAATCTTTTAAAAAATTAGGATCTTATTCTGGATCTGACATCTGAAATTCAGAGCAATTTTGCTTTGACTTTGAATGTAGACCAAATTAAATAATTTACAACTTTAAAAGAGTGCTTTGTTGCCACCTATTTTCTTTAATCCAGCCCTCCCAATCTAATGCTTAAGGAACCTCCCTATTGTTCCAATCCTGCAATGAAAACAAAGAGAGAAGTATGTAAACATTCATTTAATCGAGTCCTGTCCAGTTCCCTTTTTTTTTCCTACCTTGTTAAGCCTCCTGTATTTTACCTTGGTTAAAATATTGTGCAAACAGAACTTGACCTTTCTATCACGATCTCATATAAGCCTATCTGAAAATGAATGTACACAGTGCTAAATATATGCATCTGGGGGAATTTTGGCTAGCAAGATTGTTAAGAAAAAAAGCATGTTTAGAAAAAAGTAGAAAATGCATTAAAAAAACATTAAAATATGCTAAGTGGGCATATAAATACATAACATTTTAGATCTTCCACTCTCCAGCTCAGCTGCTACTGAATGGTAGAAACATCCATTAACACTGATATTTTTTTTCTATGACAGCTCCTTGAAAAGTTAAATTTTGATCCACAGAATGCCAAGAAACACTTTAGGTTTGCAAAGTCAAGTTTTTCAGCTCACTGTCTTCCCTCAGACCCAGTTCCTCAGGTTCTGCTACACCTGATGTGGCAGATGGGCTTTTCCTACAGAGCACAATGCAGGAATGGTGGCTGTTTCCCTTCAGACTGAGATTGCAGGAGGAGCGATCATGACAGTGGCCTTGTTTGCCTAGTGCTCAGCGGTTAGCATCCTTATGCTAGTGTGAGTTGAATTTCTTCTCTTAGCTGACGGCATCAAGCTCCAATCTCCCGCAGAGGTACCTCACTTCCAGGACATAGGGTGCTGGATACTGTTGTTCAAAATTTTCGTTTTGAAGGAAAGAGAAACACACATTCAAATAGTCTTCAATTTCTCTTTAATGTTAATATATGCTGAAGTCCATTCCCATCTCACACCAGAACTCCCCAAACAGACTCAAGCTCTTTAAGAAAAATGTTCGTAAGTGAATGAAGGGAAATCTGAAATCATGTTGGAATTTAAAGAGGGTAAGATTTGTCTCTTTTAAACTCTGGAATTCATAATCCTTTAGATTAAGTCCATGGTGGTAACAACAACAATAATATTCCCTTAATCATGTATTAGCAAACAAGTATTAACTAGCATAGTAATTTTTTGATGTAAACAGAGCCATTCACAGTACTACCAAGGTACTTTGAATGTCATTGGGGATACTCAAAACTCAGCTGGACAACATGCAGAGCATCATGATCTCACTTTGAAGTTGGCCCTGCTTTGAAAAAGGGGTTGGAATCTTTGACCTCCAGAAGTCCCTTCCAAACTAAGTTATTCTATGATTTTATAACTGCTAACTTGCATTAAATCTACAATTCCTCTTTCCACACCCATATTTTACACAGTGCCCATGGAGTTATTCCTGATTGATTATCACTTAGCTCCAAAACTGAGCAGTTTGGCTTCAGATTCATGACATCTAACTCTCGGTATGAATTTTAGCCTGCCTAGTTTGTGAGTAAAGCTAAAACTGGTATGGGACACTCAAAGGCTGTGCAGAAAAGCGATGTCTGTTCAGGGTGGTAACTGACTGTTGTCCCCAGGCCAAGGCATAGCCCAAAGCTGAGCTGGAAAATGGATAAAGTGATGTAGGGTACACTTAGTTCAGCCTAAATGCAGATAGCCCCTTCCAGGGGAGACTTGCTCTGTCCTTCCCGAACTATGTGCTCCTGCTGCCTTCCTGCCATCAGACAGAGCAATTGGGCAGCCACCGAGTGGGCCAGATCCATTTGCATTCTTAATCTAATCCTCTACAACAGGTGGCTAGCTAGCAATATGCTAGGGCCAGCAATGTGTTAATCAACCTAGTCATCTTTAGCATTAACAACTTTTTCCTTGAACATGTTAATTTGTGGTTTTAATCAGCAGCATATGCACAAACTCTTAATTCCATTGTTCTCTCTTAAACATAATATACATTACTTTACAAAGTAAAGCATTTATCTAGGAGTGGCCTAAAAGGACATTTTCAGCATCCTGTTGCAGGAGCCAGCACAAGTGCAATCCTGTATGGCACATTTACCTCTTGTGCTGATGGCCTGGGACATGTTTTCAACTCTGGAGTATCTGACACAGGATATCCTACTATTTTTTCTCATCCCTCAGTGGGTCTTGTAACTCAGTGCAGGAGATGAAAAGGAAGATGGGAGTTCAAGGTCCTCATTTCCTGCTTCCCTGACCAAGGTTGTACCTTGAGATGCAAGACTTGCAGAATACAACTTCTCAAGGTGCCACACTGTTGGTGACTGAAAGAGCAACCACATGGCATCCTAAAGACTGTCTTTGAGGCAGTCTGCTATATTACTGGACTTTCCCAGCCTAGTTGAAAAAGGTAGGACTATTCTTTCCTTCCACCCGAGGAACAGTTTCAGGATTTAGGCCAACCCATAGGCTTGCAGTGTTAATTTTAAGAGCATATCTTAGGTGGAGTCATGCAGTGAGAATCACTCTCTTAATTACCAGATGAGTTCTAGGAACATGTCCTTACCTGACTCAGAGTATCAACTCCCACAGAAGTGATAATGAGAGACTACTTCAAGAAAAATTGCAAGGATCCTCTGTATAATTCTACAAATTTCTCCAAGTTGCCCCAAATTACAGATTTACCGAGGAAAGGCTGTACAAACTGCCCCTTAACCAAAAAGTTAAAAAACCCAACCTTAATAACTTTCCACAAGAGTTGGGCTGGGAAAAAAAAAAGTCTGTCATCATATTTTATTCTACCACCTCACCTAACACTGAAATCTCAATGTTATAGCTTTTCCATCTTTAGT
>VYZW01016384.1:26883-54766 GCA_013401315.1 Balaeniceps rex | reverse complement strand
GTAGACCATGTCTTTAGCAGCAGGGAATTTTGCCTCACTAGTCTTTTCCCCATTTGCTGCCATAAGACATTCCCAATTAAGCCCAGGTACTATTAATTGTAGCTTATTGCTTCTGACCTGTCAGAATTGCCTAGTCAGTACAAGCATCTATGAGTTCAGACCTTTNATGGTAGACCATGTCTTTAGCAGCAGGGAATTTTGCCTCACTAGTCTTTTCCCCATTTGCTGCCATAAGACATTCCCAATTAAGCCCAGGTACTATTAATTGTAGCTTATTGCTTCTGACCTGTCAGAATTGCCTAGTCAGTACAAGCATCTATGAGTTCAGACCTTTTTTTCAGTTGTGTTACTGAAATGCATGGTTGAAGGTCAATGATATGGCATCCAATTGGATGCATTGGACCAGGACAAGCCCAGAGATGGTGTTACCCAAACCCAAGACTAAACTATAGCACAGATGTCTCTGGAATGTGTATGAGCAAATGCTATATCCACTGGGTGGCTTCCAGGCAAATGAATAGAATGGTTTCCATTGAGTAACCAGAAAGTGTTAAAACAGTAGCTATTAGAAAACGAGGAGATTTTAAATCCACACATCCAGATGACTTGCTTCCAAGGAGATGTTAGAGTTGCTCTTGGAATAGTTGTTCATATTTGGACTAACTTTGGAAAACACCTAGGAACCTTTTGGGGAAGAAGTGTGAAACACTTCAAAAAAGTAAAGGGAACACCTAGATAACCTTAATCCTGGTGCTCTAGATATTTATCAGTCTAGAACAGAATAATCAAATGGACAGTTTGAGTCTCCTTTAAGAAGGAGGTAATGGAGAATAATTAAACTAGTGCCAATCAACACAAGGTGTATGGAAAATAAAGTTTGTTGTTACTGCTTAGGCTGGTTCACTTGATATAGATAAGAGCATTGATGTAACTGATTTCTGTAAAATGCTTGACTGGTGTTGCACTGCTTTTTGCTTTAAAGCCTAGATAAAATAAAATCAACATGGCATGTATTAAAGGAACTAAAATTTGGAGACATATCAAATCTCAAAATATAACTGTAAACAGGGAACCATCAATGAACAGATGCATTTCTAGCAGGGTTCTGAAGAGATCACTGTTTCTCCTACAATATTTAATGTTTTTATAAAGAACCTGGAAGGAAAAAACAATTACTGACTAAGCTTACAAAAGGTACGAAGATTAAAGGAAGAATGATAAATTAAAAAAAGAACCAGTTACTGTTGCAGAAAAACATAAGCCAGTATGGGATTTAGTTAGGTCAAATAGGAAAAACGGTAGCAAGAAAGCAGATACATCTTATCCATAAGAAGAACCTGAAAAGGACAAGAAGGTTATGATCAGCAGAAGAGTATTTTTTTTTCTAGTATTATGATTATGACTACTACTTCATGTAGTGCCTAGGAACACCTGCCTTCAGCAAGGACTGTGTGATGCTGCAGAGACACATAATAAAAATCCAACTTCTATCTTCCAGAAGCTGCCAGTGCAATTTTGCATCTAGAAGGTTTGTGCCATTTTTGGATAGATAAACAGGACGGTTTTGAATTGGAGCGAGGAAGTACCCAAACTGAGTGCTAGGGTGACAGACAGGCATATGAAGACGCATTGAAGCCATTGACATGATTAAAGGACTGGAAAACCTGCCTTATATGAAATGCTCATGGTGTTCAACCCAGTTAGAATGTCTGAGAGAGGTTATGAGTATCTTCTTTACACTGTGTAAGTATGAAGTGTTAAAAAGCTGGTAGTAAAGGGTTTTTCCTGTCTGTAAAACAAGGTTATAATTTAAATATATTCAGACTTAATAAAACCCCTCTCTTGAACAGCATTGATATAACTCACAAGGTCTAAGAGTTGAATCAAAGCTGGTTGTTTTTTTTAAGTATATGCTCTAGTTCAAAAATATTAATTCAGAGAAATCATTTGTCCTATGTTGCTTAGGAGGTCATAGCCCATGAGTCCTTTTGCCTTTATTTATCTCTGAATCTAGGAAATCTATTATCATATTCTTTTAATCTAATTCTCCCTCTCTTTTCCAATGAAGAACAACCACCCAAAGCTACTGTTATACTCAGGAAATTGAAATTTTAATGGGCTTTGTTCTAAGCATCTTACCTCTTAGGGTAATTTATATCCTCACTGTATTAAAAGAAGTGATAGCATCCCAGACCATTTGCTCTTATTGATTGCAGATACTTATTAAGACAAAAATGTCAAAGGTAATTCAACCACATTCTTCCCACAGCGTTTCTCAGGAGGACTCTGGGTACCAGATATTTTCATCTGTTGTCACTGGCTTTCACAACATTCTCCCAGATAAGAAAGTCCCAGTGAAATTATATGTTCTTTTAAGATGGGTCACTTAGCTGAAGGAAGACTCAAAATGCTGTGTGGACTTTCAGCTGCATAATTTCCAGGGATTATTGTGGGACCCTGTGCTCCTGGGCCTTGGGCAATGCTTTGAAAATGAAGGGGCTATTGCCCAATCTTCATATCTCTGAAAGGAGATAAAATTAGAGCAGTTTTTAGAGTAAGCCCTGCAGGTTGACTGAGCAGCTGCCTTCAAAGGAAATTTCCTTGTCTTGATAAACAACAAAACAGAAGCACCTGGGTTTGGACACATTAGTCTTCTACTTGGGAATATTAGCATTTAAAAATCAGATGGCCGAAAACAAGAAAGTATTATCATCATTAAGAAAATATTATGTATCTGTATGTGCTTTGCTCTAAAGTGATTTTAAGTATTCTACTTATATAATCCCATTAGCCCGGAGTGAAAACATCAAGGTTTTATGAGCAGCTGAGTTACCTTGGACAAAGCATCTTAGTTTACGGCTCTGCTTTTGACCCTGTTTGTGGATGTTCCAAAGACACTAAGTTCTCTGAAAATGACATTATTTTTTAAACATGCTTTGGGAAATTCTCACTAACTGCAATAAACTATGCTATTATCATCATTTATATGCAATCCACTTGAAAGCCTTAGAATACATTGATTTTGTTCAGACAAACCTAGTGTAGAGACACCATTCAGTAGAGACTTTAACAGCAGAAGTAAGCGTCAAACTTCTCACAGGAGCAATTAAATCACAGATAATGTGGACTAATCTAACACAGTACAGTACATGAGCAGGACAGCAGAGTCAAGATGAAAGTACATTTTTTTGTTTGTTGATTCACTTTTCTGTCACTCCAAAATTGCTTTTTAGTATGCATTATGCTTCTGAACGCAAGGACTTGGTTTTATCTACTGTCAATCAACTAAAGGAGGCCAGGTTTATATTTGGATAGGAATTCAAGTACAGAAAAGAAAAAGCTTCTTTCAAAAATTTAATCCCTGGGACTGATTTAACTACTGTCAATTGGGATATGAAAGACCAGGTTGTTTTGGGAGTTAGGTCATCTCTGTGCAGAATAATGGTCAATTTGTGTTTATTTTAACAGTGTCAATCAGCACCTCTAAGTGTCTTTTGCTGGTCATGGTGAGGATGCTTGGCAAGTCTGAAGCCAAAGACAAATTAAACAAATTGCTCATTTGCTCATTAGTTGCAGTACACAAACTTGAATATTCCTTTGCTCCTGACATAACCAGCTTTCTGATTAATGAGTAATTCCTGTTTCTGATTTTATTTAAAGTGTACTTACTGCCAGGAGCCTAGTGGGAATAGTGGGAATTAGGATAAATGACTGCAGTGAGATTTTAATACATAGATACTCACATAGACGTGTCCATGAGCATCTCCAAATAATAGGAATAGACAAGTCTAACCCAGAAGAAATGAGTCAAGCCTTTTATCATACAGGCTGATCCTGAAAGTTTGCAATGTCCACATCACATTTGCTTTCTCTTCTTTAAGCTGTGATCTGGGAGCTGAAGTGGTACAGCTAGGCAGTTTTAACACTAAATTCCTCTGAATTAGCAAATTAAATGTCTAACAGCTGACATGATGTGGAAAAATCAGCTATATCCATCCGTAAGCAGTCTTAAAAAACATCACAGACTTCTACTTTTCCTGATCTGGTCACCTAGAAAATACTAAATTGAGCGGCAAGAAAGTATTTTTAGAAGGCATAAGGAAAGCATTTCAGCACTTCCAACAGGAGACTGAAGCCTGTTGTTCGATGTGATCCTCCCAGCTTTATCAGTGTAACAGAATGATGCTGATTTGTATCATCTGAAACATGTCTGGAGGGACTGAAAGATGTCACCTCGCCAACACTCTCTCAAAAAAAAAGTGATAACATCTCAGTAAAATTTCTGCGAATGCTTGTTTTTTGCTCTCTTTATAGAAAGAACAAAAATGAGGAGTCAAAGCAAGCCAAGGGCCACAGAGAATTTAATGCTAAAAGCTAACCCCAGCTGACCTTTTTTTTTCTCCTTCTGTGTATCACACTCTTTGGTTGGCAGTGAGTTTTCATGCATCACTGTCTTTAACCTTGAATACTGCAAACTGGCCAGGGAACCAGGATTGTTAGTCTGCTGACCCACTGTAGCTTTGGGAAAACCATGGAGCTAAAATTTCAAAAGTGTCGTGTAAGTCTGGTGCTGCCTTGGCCATTGCAGACCCCTCTGACCTTACGCTAAAGGCACCTGCTCTCAGGGATGGGGAGGGAATCTTAACAACATCTGCTAATGAAGATTTCATGGGTGCTGCTCCTCTCTGTGCAAAGTGAAGCCTCTCCTGCTTTCTGTGGGTGGGTCAGGGGAATGAAAGGGAAGACAAATCCTGCCCTCTGCCCTCCTCCCTCCCCTGGCCCTTACAGCCTTGCTGAAAGTCTTGGATCTGTTTTGTAAAGCAATATCCCCAGAGGCTGCTGTTAGGTGCCATGATCCAAACAGTGATTCCCGGTCTGTCTCTAGCTTTCCAGACTTGAGTTAGTTGTCATGTCCCACATCTCACTGGCACACTGTTAATGTGATTTCACCTCAAAACATAGGGACATAAATGAAAATGAATATGGAACTTATGACTATAATAAAATTGAAAGAATAATAACAATGACAGTGGCAATAACAATAATAATGATAGTAATAGTAGTGTGTCAGAGTCACGCGGTGAATGAATTTACTATATTTAAACCAGCAGAAAATGAATCATCTCTACTATGTTAGTCAAATATACAGTAACTCTATGCATACTTCCTTTTCTTCTGCTGTCCCACTCCCAACACCCACTTTCTCTAAGCCATCCTCCAGCATTTGCTGCCTTCTCTCCCACCTCTTCCCATGCTCCCTAACACCCCAGCCCCGCTGCCTCAGGCTGGCTCCTCAGCCCAACACTGCATTGCATGAGCCACAGGTAACCTGCCTGTATCTGAGCAGCCTGTGCCTGCAGGACCTGCACTGCCCGCAGGAGTTCAGTGGGGCTCTGGAGAGGCTGTCTCCAGGAGCCTAAGGAAACAAAACACCCACGTGATTCCTTGCAAGCTTATTTCTTGTGCAGAGGTCAGATATGACTGAGTTGTAAGAGGCAGCCAGCTCTACATCTGCAGAAATTCAGGCTGCCTTAACCCTTAATGTACGTGAACCTCACCCTCATGAGTGAGGGTTGATCTTGTCTACAAGTAACAGGCGGGCAGTGCCAGGACTGTCCTAGTGCCTCCATGTAAAAGTTATCTCTGCAGTATTTCGGCAGTCACTTCAAATTGCAGATGAATCAGAGTACTAGAGCAAATGTCTCCTTTTCCATGAAAGATGATTGCTAAATTCCAAAGAACTTTAGTTTTGGGGTGTCTTTCCCAAATCACCTCGAGGCTAATTTATCTTTTTTTGGAGTCTGAATGGCTGAGTCAAGCCTGCAGTGATTGGGACCCAGCTGTTTTCAGTGCAGGGGTAAGTAAACAGTATTTTATCAAGAGGTCTGTCTTGCAAATGATTTAATCAAGTGATTGCTACAATGAGTAATAAAGTTATATTCTACCAAAACCTCCCACTGCCTTTATTTGAGTAAGTTAATTCCTTTGCTCAATGCTGAGGATAAGTGAAAAGAAAATAAAAATGCAAAGAAAAGTCTAATATTTAGGAATGTGCAGCTCCAAAAGAGTTATGGTCTTAAACTGGATCATGCTAATCTCTAGTTTGGAAATTATTATGTTTGCAAATAGTAACGTCATGTGCTGGTGATAGATCACCTCAGTTTTAACCTCTCAGCAGAAGGAATGGTATTAACAGTTACTTAACTTAAGAGGAAAAATAATCTCCCCCCTCCACCCCTGTTAGCTAAAATGAATTAGGTCCCAATTCCTCAAAGTATTAACTAGGTGCGTGCCTTTGCTTTCCCAGGGAGCATTCACTTTTCTAAGTGCCTGGGAAGAACAATTTTGGCCCTGTCTTCCTTTTGCATCTAACAATTTGGCATAACTGGTTATTTGGTGCTGCGAACGTAAAGTTTATGGCTGCAAGCCAACAAGTGGCACTGCTAATCTAACAGCTTGCTGCTGCCACAGGAGAAGGTCTTGCTCCCTCCTCCTCTCTGCTCTGTGCCTTCCTTTCCTGTTCTTTCACAGTCCTGTCCCCACTGCTTTGCCTCACCCTTTACCTCTTTTGTTGAGCCAGTTCAATCTGTTAACTCAAAAGAGAATTATCCAACTTTCTGGTTATTTTCTTCCAAGTCAGGGAGGTGAACTGGCTGATGGTGGCATCTGAAGAGCACTGTGGTCAGCAAAACGTGAGTGGCAGTGCCACGTAACCAGGACCGTATGTGGAAAACACGTGTGGGAGGAGGTGGGATCTATGCTTTCTGTCAGCAATGAGCTGTTGGAGCCACCCACCATGTCTTGTACAAGTGGACTGTGGGTTATGTTGGGTCTGATTCTCTGCTGCCAGTGAAACATATGTAAGTGATTGTACAAAAAACATGGAAAATTGCCAACAAGTTAGTGCAGCAATGTTTTACTCTCTTTAATTTGGATTCCCTCTGTCTCCCTGTACAAGCAGTGGAAAATCAGACCAAATATCCCAACTCTTTTTCTCTTTAAGATAAGTGGACTCATTTTGAGAATGTTAGGTGGTGCTTGAAGGGATAAGTAATTTCAGAAGAGGACTAAAAATAATGAATATATGAGCAAATATTATTGTCAGGTTTGTTTTTTTTTAAGATTGGAAACCCCCCCATACATATGTCGAAAGTACAACAAATAACTCTAATCCATCAGCAGTGGAACAGATAAACACCTCAATCAACATCTCAAAGATGTTCACGATCTATGAGTATATTCAACTAGTTCTTCTCTATGTTTTTCACCAGTGGAGCTGGACAGAAGGTAGAATTCAAGCTTCAGCTCTGTTCTGTTTGCTTTGGCTAACTGGAACTGAAGTTCCACTTCCCACTCTCCCCCATTTGCCAGGCTTTCTTGTTGCACTGTAAAACAAATTAACAAACAACTTGTAATTAAAAAATGGGTCCTGTTGTTTTCACTTTGCATTTATTAATGAATGAGAATGATGTGAAATATATAAAAACCATAAATGGTTTTGCTCATGCATTTTCTAAAAAGTAGCATATTGTGACTTGTGAACATCTCTACCCAAAAGATTACAAAGAATATTTGTTGCACTCTCTAATAGGAGCAGCAAGGTTGTATTATAGATACTGTAGCATCCTTGATGATGCATGGAAGTTATATATCTGCAGTGCTAAAGTCTGATTTCTCCCTTCACCACTGTGCAATGCCACGTTCCTTTTTATCATAGCATTTGTTTGTTTTCCTCAAGGGAGACTTTTCTCAAAGTGTGTGATCATTTGGTTGATACTCTTGGACCATATTCAGCTCTTGGCTTACTGCTGAAGAAGAGGGCAAGGGAGCTTCAGCATGAGCACTTACTGATATGGCACATTGTCCTGTGTTGAGACGTAGTTGTAACTATACGCCTGTGCCATGGTCACTTGGTATACAATCTTTTTTGTTCTTGACTATGTTATGCTTTTTTGCTTACTCGGAATAGTGAAGTAGTCAGAAAGAGTTACACAGAGTAGGGCTAGA
Organism: Balaeniceps rex; assembly: GCA_013401315.1. NCBI lineage: Eukaryota > Metazoa > Chordata > Aves > Pelecaniformes > Balaenicipitidae > Balaeniceps > Balaeniceps rex. Next base: position 46,759 of record VYZW01016384.1, on the reverse strand, counting down.
CAAAGAAAGACTGAAGGACCATAGTACTTGTGGCTGATGTGAGAAAAATAAGAGCCAATGTATGTTATTCATTGAATATTCTTCTACATGAAATAATGAACTGTCCTACCTGTTATCCAGAACATTTTTTATGGGTTTTTTTGCACACCATTTTGTTTTCAGTAATTCTCCTGTTAAAGTTTTCTGCCTTATTTTGATTCAGTTTTGTGTCCTTGTAGGTATATCTTCATATGTAGGGAAGCAGAGTATCCTGCTTGAGCTTTTTAGTGTCATTAGAGGAAAATTTTGCTCTGAGTGTGGACCCCAATTCCCTGTTAAATGTCATTGGGTCTGTAAAGGCCTTTCGAAAATAGTTTGTGTTGTATTTGAAGAGGGGAGATTGGGGAAGTAAGATCTCTGATTTCAAGCTATTCTCTTTGATGCCTCTCAGTCTGAAATGGATTGAAACCACCCAGATTGCATTTACTATGCCAACATTCGAGGACAGAAATAAGCTTGAAATGGAAAGACTGGATTTGGCTCTGAAGGTTTCAAAATTATGTTCTATGTACAGTTTATTGCTATAGTGCATACTTTAAAAGTGCTTTTGAGCTCAATTCTGTTAACATAAAGTCTACAGGCATAAGTACATGCATGAAGTGTAGTAGAAGAAAAAAAAATCAAGGTTCTTAATATGTACCTTGTTTCAACCAAGCACCTAGTTTTGACCAAACTGTTTCTGTAAATTTCAGATAGTTTTGCAATGGTCTTTGACCAAACAGCATGTGAGGGAATTAAATGATTATTCTCTCTGATTTCCTTGCCATATTTTATTTTCCCACTTTTTTTTTATTTACTAATTGAAAAAAAAAAAGATTATGGATTTTTATGGTGTCTTTTGTAAGAAATAGGAAAATGTTTTGTGAATATCATACACAACTGAATTAGCTAAACCCGTTGTTGATTCCTAAAACAGACTGCAGCAGCTGCATGAAAGGACACAAAAATGCTGCTAACTAATTTAAATTTAGTAGTAAATAATACTTTTGAAGCTGAGGGAACATTTAGTTAGGTATTTTGTAATTACCTGAATTGGAAACTGGCCAGGACACCATGGTTGATACTACATCTGTTATGAAAAACTCCAAGAGATCTCTTTTTGCCATAAGTGAACAAGACTCTGTTTCTTCCTAAGATTCAAATTTCTTTTTGTCTATGTTTTTAAAGCCTGTTCCAACTGCTACTTAACCATAAACCTGCTGATTTGAACAAACATCTGAGGACACTTAGCTTCTCCCAGGACACGTGTCCTGAAATGTTGCTTAGTTCTATCATAGACCAATGTCCTGGCAGCCCTTGTGAAATGCCTTTCAATTTGGAGAAAGGCTAGAAAACCATATAATGTGGAAAAAATACAGGATTTGTTATCTTTGAAACCATAACTTCATAACTGTCCTCCTCAGTGTTTTTCACTCTACCTAGTATGCATGAGCTCAAATTCAAAGTCAAGAGAGATTGAAAAGGCATTTTTTTTTGCAGGAAATTAAAAGGCATTATGTATGACTAGAAACACGTTTCTACTCCTCTCTAGGAGAGAATTCTGCCTTTGTTTACTTCCTATTCTTACCCTGGCTTTGCCAGCTCTGGAAACTCTGGTTGTAAAATGAAACCCACTCTTGACAGTAGGCCTGAATTGGCCACAAGGCAGAGTGCATAAAACTCCTGGCTATATCACCAGCCCACACAGTTTGTTTGTTTTTTTTTCCTGAGGAAATCTTTGCCAGCCTCACCAGGCTGGCAGAAAGTCATATCACCACAGGGATATGACTAGTCATGTCCCTGTAACAAGGAGATGGGTAATCCCATGCACGTTCTGTCTGGAGCCATAGTATCAGCATTGGTTTTGGGCAGGCATGTCTTCTCTCACAGGGGTGCCCTGGCTGGCACAGGGATCTCTGCAGGTGATGCTTTGGCTGAGTTGGCTGCTGAAAGCTTTGTTCTCCTGGAAGAAGCCTTAGTCCCACTGACGATGGAAAGAAAAAAGGAAAAAGGAGACCCCTGGACCCATTTTTTGTCTTTTATGCAATGATCATACTAAGCTTGATGGAACAAAATGACACACTGACTTCCTGATTCAGGAAGCAGACCTACCCATGGATATGTTCTGCTTGTCTCACCACAGACTGTGAGATGCACAGCACATAGCATTTTACCCACTGCTACTTTAAGGCTGTGCCAGCTTTTCACAAAAACCTACTCACCTGTCTGCCAAAGTTGAAGGTATTAAATATGTTCTTACAAATGGATTAATGTATGCTTTTGATTATCTGCATTTTCCTTTTATTCACATTGTTCTCCTCACAAGTAGTTATTGTGGATAGAATAGAGCTGACCTTATTTTATGCAGATGAAATATTGAAATGTACACTGTAAAAAAGTATAGGGGGTTTCACTAGAAATTGCAGACTTGCCATTAGTAGTGTATGACAGCACCAGGGATTTTGTCCAGTGCTACTTGTTTTACCAGGGAAATAATGCAGGGAAAGGTCAAAATGCTCCTTGGCACTTTCACAAAAATGTCCTGTGAATTTCTCTTTTTTGAATTTTCCACCTCTTGCATTCTGTGCGTTCTTCTGGATAGTTAGGTCTGAAAGCTGATGGTCTTTGTCACCCTTACTACTTAGTATTCGGTCCCCTCACAAATGCTTTCATGCTCGGGCTATTAGATCAACTGAAGCTGGTTCTAAGAATTCTCTGTCCACCCTACAATGAACAGTTTGTTTCCATTCAAACTAGTAGAAATAAGTATCCGAGGACATGGGAAGATTTTTCACTGGACAAAGCTTTAATTAACTGTTGCATACATATGGTCAGCCTTTGGGAGAAAAATACACTTAGCCAAGAGGAGCCGTATTTAAAAGGAAAGGAAACAGACTTTGGCTACATGATATTGCCCACCTATCTGTAACATGGAAGTGAAAGAAAGCTACATTTGAGTTGAGTTTGCTAATAATTTTAGGTATCTCTTGTACTATTGACAGGATTCTGTGCTTATACTGATGGTAAACTGTCAGCATTTTCTGCCACTTCATTGTCAAAAACAGGTCAGAACAATTCTCTGAAGAAAGAAACTAAAATGTAAAATATAATTTTATAGTTTTTCTTGTAAAAAAGAGAGGTTAACTACCTCTATGCTAGTAACGAAAGCAGGTTAGGCACCGTCCTTCAGTTCTGAAGTCAACGCACTTGACGCGTTTCACACCACCATAGGTAATCTCTCCCAGCTCCCCAAAACAGGGTGACTGCATTCAAACTGCCCATTGGGAATGATCCTGGCCTGTGTTATCTCCCGCCTCTCTACAAAAAAATGATGTGGGAGTGTTGTAGTTGGCTCAGATCGAAACTGTGCCCAGGGATTGTGCTAGTCATTTAAAAGCTCATGTAGTAGTGGTTGGGCTGTGCCCTGGCCATGCTTGGTTAGCTAGTAAAGATGTAGCCTAGGGTTTTTGGGTCCTCAGTCATATATGGTCAAATGTAGTCACAGACACACAACCAGAATTACCCTGACCTTCAGAGGAGACTGCATGCCAACAGAAAAATGTTGCTTTAGTAACCATTTTCTTGCAGAGATTGTTTAATAACTTGATGAAAGGGAAACAGGAGAGGAAGCTCATGTGCAATGACATTGAACCTGGACAATTTCCCTGTTATCAGTCCATAGCTTCAAATGCACATATGATTAATCCAAATTGTGAGTGACTACTGGGGATTTTGTCTGAGATATTCAAACAATTTTACCTGTCACAGTTTGTGGCTGTGTTTTGATACATGAAGGGTCACAGATGACTCCATCTCTTCAGTGACAGGAAGGGAGAACAGGGTAGTTACCAACAACTTTTAAAAGAAAAAGGTTTTATAAATAACACTGATACAAAACATCAGCCACACCATGTAACATACTTCAACTTGTTTATTGCTGAAATAAAGATGAGGCTGTAAATGCAAAGATTTTTTTTGAACTTCCTGCTTTACGTTAACATCACATCATAGTGGATAGTGTAGATGGACGGTTTTGCAAACATCAATAGAAAGTTACTTTACTGATTGACTTGAATCTATCTCTGTGTACGTACTTTTTATTTACTCCTCTTTGATCAGGTGATCTGCATGTTCAGCGGAGTCCATTGAAGACTGAAGAATTACATAATGACTCTCTCAAAAATCTCCAGAAATCCAGAGTACTTCCATGAAACTACTGGATTCAGTGAGGCTAATGACTTTCTGGTGAAGGAGTAATGTAGTAATCTCAACAAAAATATATTAGAGATAAACATATCAGTCACTGAGGTTGTCACAACCACTGTTGGCTTTAGAGTAGGGAATTTTCAAATGTACTTAGATTTTGAAGTGCAAAGACAGGCAGTGTAATCTTAAAGTTTAATCTGTTATGGAAAAGACTAACTCAAAAGCACAGCGATATTCCAAGTGATATTGCAAAGATGTCATGCAAAGGGTGATGTCTGGGGGGGACAACTGTCATGAGGCTATAACGTGACAATAAATAGCACAAGTGATAATAACTTTTAAGTATTTTATGGGTGTCTTTTCAAAGTGTTTAAAGTTCTATTCAGAAACAATAAAATATGAACAAATAAAACTGGGGGGAAAAAAAAGAAGAATTAAAACCAATATCATAGAATCATAGAATGCTTTGGGTTGGAAGGGACCTTTAGAGGTCATCTAGTCCAACCCCCCTGCAGTGAGCAGGGACATCTTTAACTAGGTCAGGTTGCTTGTATGGCAAGGTTTAAAAGATATCAATACTGTGATTGTACGTGGCTGAAATCCTGCAATTCTTCTTCAGGGATGTCTCTCTCAGACTTTGGTAGGCTTTTTGCTTCATCTATGAAGACCTGATCCAGTTCCATGTAGAAAGCTAATGAAACATTACATCAAGCCCCGAGGAAACACTGATGAAAGTCGTATGTGTTTTTATGAAGGATAATACAGTGTTGTATTCTGAGAATAAAATTAGAGAGCTAATGATGCAAAAAAAAAATAGCAGCTTGGTGTTCCTGTTGCACTCTCCTATAATACATGAAGGAGACACAAATATTGTCTCTAAGCAATCTGAAAACTCAAACAGTAAAAATTTATTCTGGTGGAGTCTCTCTTATATGATGATCTCAAAGCCATTAGACATATAGGCATATTTTTCTTCCTGAGAGAACTGTCTGCATTTGTGGAGGTTCCTTCACTTCAAACCAGAGCAAACATCCTATGCAGAAGCCCACTGTTTTACCCTGTCAGAAGGCCCCATCCTTCTTAACTCCTAGCAGTTGTTTCTTGTCTCTATTATGGCTATATTCACTTTAACAAATAGTGCTTCTGACAGACCTTATTTGTAGGGCAAAACAGTTGGTAACGAGGATCCTGTGTCCATACTATGTTATTTTGGAGGAGTTTAATGGAGGAGTTTAATCTGGACTAGCTCTCACCTGCTCCTATGGACTGAAAACTCATTCTAGTTGGAGTGTGTTATTTGATCTCCTGAAGCACAACTTTTAGTTTAGTTATGTTTGAGAGAAGTACATTTGTTTTGCTCTGAGACCACTCCATGGTACGAACTGAAGGACAGGCAAGTGGGATAACTGCTCTAAATGAAAGTCAAAAGTGTGCTACTGGTTCCTAGAGCAACAATGCAGAGATACAAAGTTCTTTTTCCAGGTGTGTGCTCAGCTTGCCAGCCTCACGACTTTTTGGTAGATTTTTGGTGAGCAGAAGAAAAACCTTGTTTGGGAGAGCTGGAAGAGCTACTGTCCTACAGATATATGTAGAAATGCCCACAGCTCACTCTGTTCTGCTGGAGCAGGAAAACTTCATGATCTTCTCTGACTCCTGGGAGATCTTTTTCCAAACAATGCTCCAAATAATGGATATCAAGGGCAATGACAGCTATCTTCTGAAGAAATACTCTAAGAAATGCTGAGTGTGGGGCATACCAGAGGTCTGGGGCAAGTTTGCCAGATTGGCCAAGTAGTAATGAGAAATATGGGAGAAAAATATGCAATTTGCTTTTATAAGGAAAATGAAAAGGCAAGACAAGACAAGAAAGATGTAGTTCTGTGAGCACAAAAGCTAAAGAGCCTGATTCCCTATGGATTTCTATCTCTTGTTTTTTTGGTGTCTAAAGAGGAGTAGCCTCTAGCTGAAGTTTCTCCCATGGTGGGGCCATTTACAAGAGCTCCTGTGGGAGTTTTCTGATGATGGATGAGGCATACGTTCATGCTTCTTATCAGCCAGGGCATCTACAAAAGACATACATATGCATACACAGAGTCTGCCTGAACAACCCTCTTTTTTCATGGTAAATATAATTAAGGACCATCCTACGCTCTTATAAAGTGTTCAAAATCTTTTTCAAAAAGATATAAAAATTTAGGTCACTTTTATTACTGCACTAAACATCCATATTAAATATTTATTTTTAAGGAAATTAAAAAAATCACTCGTCCAAGAAAGTGTCAATATTCACAATTATTTTCATTTAGAAAAAAAAAAAGTAACACTGCTGTGAAGGCACTCCCCTACTTGCATTTTTGGATGAAGATTGTTGTTAAGATAGCATGACTAAATTAGCTTCTCTTGGCTTACTAATGTGAGTTGCGCTGTGAAACATTTTGATTGTCCATAGAATGAAATTACTAAAAAAATAAACGTGTGTGAAAGAAGTAATGGGAGTTTTGTGGAATTTGACTGTAAGTGGGAGTAGATTGAAATACTTGCTAGAAGGGCTGGCTGCCTCAGTGGGCTGAGGTGTAGGGACAAGTGTGGTGCGTAGCTCTTTCCCCCAGCTCATTTGCAACTTGTCACCCTCTCCCAGGTGATGGGAAGAGACAGTCTCCAGCTTCTGGGCCTGGCCTGGGCTTCACAAGGGGTGTGCCAGCTGCTGGTGCTCCTCAACTGCTGTTGCCCAACTCCACATGGACAGGGCCACCATAAAATTAGAATCATTCCTGACTCTGTCTTGGATCTTGCCTTGCTTTACTTTGGACTTTAAAGATTCAGAGCCATCTCTTTATATTACCTTCTCTGGTCACAGAAGTGTTTAAACTCTGCTGAGGTATGTAAAATCTTTTTCTGCTCAGGCTGACATGTCAAAAACACCTGATTTTCATAAAAGTCTAGTACAGCTAAGTGTTGAAAGGTCTTTCTTTCATTTGATCCCAATATTACTTAATACTAAAGAAAAATAGCTCAAATAATAGCAGAATTTCACAACAGTAATCATTTGCTCATTGTTTTCCTCTTATCTCTAATTGCTATAAGACATTGATTCTTATCCATGGTGTAACCTTATTGACTGGTGACATTATTAGGATGTGAGCCAAGTGAACTATGTAACTAATCACACTTTTTCTTTAGAAACATTTTTTTTTCAAAAAAAAAAGAAATTTGGTTTCCTTCTCCATAGTCTGACTTTTCTTCTTCGCATTATCATTTCCAAAAGTTTGCCTTTCTTCATTAAAAAAGCGTGAAGAATTTCCTCTAATTAGTTTCTAATGGCAAACAACATCTTGACCTCATTTGTCAGAAAATGCAGAGCTGAACTGTATCATTTAACAAGGGAATACCACACATGTATGATTAATGTATGGCACTCTCCATGACCCTGTTTGATGCCCTTTGTGAATATTTAACGTATTTAGCATTGTATTTTCAATCTCAGATGACATAAAAGTCGAGCTCATAGCATACAATGCTTCATCTTACCAAATGAGCAGTAATAAATGAAAAACAGAGCTTTGAGATATTTTTATAATAATTAAGAAAAAATACAATCAAAGACTCTAGAAAAGACATGTATTCCATTTCTCTCTGTTCATCTTAAATATAAACAGAAATGTCCTGAGGCAAAGGAAAGGTGGGGATGCAGAGAGGTGTCCATGTAAAAAAGCTGGCAGGGTGTCCAGACTTCAGACTGGGAAGGAAAGGCACAGTAAGAGAATACTCTGAGGAGAAGGCACCAAAATCCCCTCGGCTGGCAGACTGGGATGCCCTTTTATGTCAGCAGTAATAAATGAGTTGACGTGACCGAGCCCATGTCATCTGTGCCCTCAAATCTATTACTAATTTTTATGCATATAGAGGATGGGGTCAGCTTCTCCAGAACATAAAAACTTCTGTTGATAGAACAACTTGGTTACCGTAAGATCCAAATACATAGCCCTTTGTCTTCTACAGCATACACCATTCTGCAGGAGGATGATATCACTTCATAGTCTTCACCTTTGTGCTCCCCGTCCTTCTTGGAACAATGCCATGCATGCTAGTCAGACAAAACTCCCATTGAAAGCACTGGAATTTTGCTTGAGTCCAACATTAAGAACCGGCTCTTGTTTTGTCTCAAAGACAAAAGGACAAGGAGGATTCCCACTGTTTTTTATTTAACTGGGGCCACATTATAATGGTCAGAATTATCCATGTCCTTCTCTAAGCAGCAGGGAGACTATGCAGTCTGTGTATCCTTTTTGAAGTTCAGTCTTCTGTCTGTGTGAGCCAGTGCTATCCAAATGGCTTACACACCTTTAGGAACAAATAAAAAGTAATGGGGCTGGCGTAGATTTTGTATGAGCAAATAGGTGTCCACATTGTAACTTTACGTTTTCTTTGGAATTTTCTTATTCTGCTCCCTTCATTCACTTAGGTGGGTCACAGCTTCATACAGTATGATTTTATTCCATCTTAATTCATCATGGCTCAAATATGTGAGCTCACAATACTCAAACTCAGATGTGGCTGAAGACTACACTATGCTACTGTGTTAGTGTAATTTGCTGCTAATCAGAAATTTGTGGCTGCATCTGTATAATCTGTCACTTTGTGGTCATATAAACTGACCCAAAGTTAGAAGTAAAAGATATGTATACACAGTACTTGCTAAAAAATTAGATATACTATTCCTTTGCTTATATTTATTTTCTGGTTTTGGTGAATGCCATAGCAGAAACAAACACAATGATAAGAAGGGAATTGTGGTTTTGTAGGTGTCAATGACAAAATTCTCATTGATTATAGTGAGGACAGATTTTTTCCATATATGTAAATTTAATAAGAATATGTGTTTGTGACAATAAGGTTATTTGTCTACAGATGTGTCTACTTCATATTTGCCTTTTTATCTTTTCTCATTCCTATCAGATACTACTCATTTTAAAGCTAAGTATCATCCCAAAATGTAGGTTTATTTAAATTAAGAACAGTAGGAACACATGGATCAGAAAAAATAATCAGGTAAAATAGTAAGTCTAATGGCTTGAGAAGGCCACATAACAGACATAGATTTTATTAATGGTCATTTTAACAATATGTGATGTGCTCGTGGCATAACACATCCTTAATAACAGAGAAGAAAAACTAGCTGCGTGCATACATGGCAAAATGTGAAAGTGCTATTGCAGAGTCATTTTCAGCAGCAGTTTGTTACATTTCCACCCATGATTTTGCATATGAGTCATGTTCTGTATTTTGAGGTGCGAAATGTGAATTACAGATACACTGAGAGACTGAATGATCCATGAGGAAGTCCTGTGCAACTGGATCCCCACAGCCTTTGGCTCGATTCAGGGGACAGGGCCTCTGGAAGAAGAGCAGCGTGGAAGACTGGGATTAGGTTACCTGACAACTTTTACTTTAAAATGTATTTTTCTGGGGTCATGATGATCTTATAAGCACTAGTTCTGTGAAGATGTAATAAATCCCTTGTTAGGAAATATGTGGCAAAGCAAGATGCCTTTCACTCTATCTACACTCATCATTCAGAGCTATTCCCAAAAGTTATTCTTAGTCCTACACAGTGGCTTACAGCTGTTTATAGGCAGTGATACTGCTGCCTCAGAGCTTGCTATTGGAATGTAGTTTGTGTAATATGCCGAATTGCACAATATAAATTGACAGTAAAGCAGTTGCTCCCATGTAGACCCAGCATCTAACAGAGAGATCATGCTAACAGAAGAGTGGCCCAGAGAATTCCTATTTTGCAAGACTCCTTAAACCACCTTGAGTTTAAATGGTTATAAATCAGCTTTATGTTACACTGCGGGAGGAATAACTCCTCAGACACCTTCTTCTGAAATAATCTTTTTTCATGTTAGGACAATGTCAGTTGGCAATTTTTGTTACAGACGTGAAGAGGAATATACCTGGTCTCTACTGTTGTACTGCTAGGTCAAACTTCAGCTTAGGCCAAGTTTTCCTGGGTGATTAATAGACACTACAGCAATAGATATACCGGAATGGTACCTCTGAAGCAGTAGAGTGACAACAGTATGCTGTTAAAGACACATTGCTCCAGAGTATTAAATGACTAACACTTGACACAATATTTATTCACTTGTCATTTATAATTCCTGAAATGTTTCCTGGAATATCTTGCCATTCAAGCACCTTGCAAGAGATTAGTATTTTAAAGAGTTTTCCCACTGAAGGTGAAAATTCCTGTTTGTGCCTTTGATTCCAGCTCTCTGGAGGTTGTTGCACGGGCTACACAAGACCTCCTTGAGTATGTAAAGAGCTTCATGTTGCCTTTCTGCTCCCATGATCCTATTAGCTCTGATGGCAGGGTTCTCAGATGCAGACTCTGTTGATAATAATTATTGAGCTCAATGTCACGCTATCACTCCACTGTACAGTATCACTTAATATGACGTTGTCTTCATAACACCAATACTAAAGCAACTGAGAATTTCTTGAGGCTAATAACATTTTTGCTTATTGCTTTGTAGTGCCAGAGTGACTAATAAAAAAGTTATGGATGTGTCTCATGCTGTTAGTCTGTCTACTTAACGTGGCCTTGGTCATACTCCTGTTTACAGTTTTCCTGTACATGAACAACATCAGCAATACAGTGTAGTCTTTCTTAGCCCTCCTTGCCTGTCTTTTCTTTCCCTTAGAGATGCTGCTGAGAGCTTTAAGGCCCTCTGCTCTTTGTGTCTGAGGGCTGTTGTGCAAGGATAGCTTGCTGTGAAGCGTGAGTTTGAAGTTTCTTCCTGACTTGCACCCGAACGGCCTCTCTTAAATAACCAGCAACCATTTGGGCTGATATGACCACAGGACACAGCTGTTTGCCATTACCTATAAAACTATTTTTCTAGTTTTCTTTTACTTTTCTATTATGGTGCCCAAGCTTTTACTTCATCCTTTTTTCCTACCCAGAGCAGCTGATTCCTTACCATATTATTTCTCCCATACTAGCAGATCTGGCTTTTTTCAAATGATCGAGACTTCTCTAAACACTCATGTCCATAGTGCAATAGTACCAACTACAGAAAGTCCATTCTGGAATGCAGAAGAAGATGGGAGTGCAAAACAGATAACAAAAGGTACACAGATCAATCTTCCTGAAAAGCTGCCCAGACGTTCATTTCCCTGGGCTTTTTAGCATGTTATGGCACTTCATGCAACTTTGGATTTTGTGTTCTTTGATAGTGTTATCATGAAACTGTGTTGTTTGATAACACTGAGACACCAAAAAAAGGTTTGGAAGAATGCAAAATGAGGACTAGTTTCAATAGACTTGTTTCACCATATAAATAGACTCAAGAGAATAATAGCATCAGCTGTGCTGGGATTCCTTAGTGGGATCCACTAGCATGACCATGATGGATTATAGTCTTGGTGTTGTAACACTGTCTATAATAACCATTTGGCATAGGATTTAGGATATCTGCCGTGAGTAAAATAATTTGATTTCTCTGAAGTTTATGCATAACGTGAAAGCAAAACTTTCTTATCAGAGATGTGATGTTTGTTAATATGCTAATGACTGCAGGATTTTCAAATACAAGAGTGACAAGGGTTATATTACTAACTTGTTAAGATATTTCACAGCCACTTCCATTTCACTAGAGCATTACAGTCCTATGAGCTGCAGAGATGCCTGAATAGACTGCCACATGTCATTACTGGATATTTGGAAGAAAATAATTACAACTGGAGAGAGACAGAGAGTTTTATGAAGAATGGTTGATTTTGCCTAGCAATATTTTCAGAGAACATTTGATTTGAATGGGATTGTATGAGTTCTTACCCTTTCTTAATTGTACTTTGAGCTGCAGATAAAAGCAAGGTCAGAATCTCCAGGCCAAATGACATTTTTGTTTAACCTCATTTGCATAAAATACACTAATCATAACTATTCATGTTTTTGCTAAGAAGCCTCAGTGTGATTTTGGAGTTTAGAACCAAACCTGAAGTCACGTGACTTTCATTTGTGGATTTAATATGAGCACACTCAAGCCTCTTCTCTAGAAATCATCGTTCTGGTACAATGCCACATACATAATGTAACGTTTTAACATGATGCAATACCAGCTGCATGTTGTCATATTTTGGATCAAATGTAATATAAACACTATTATGTAAATGTAATAGAAACACTGAATACTAGAGATAATGAAAATACCTCAGGGCATTTTTTATCGTAGCAGAATTGTTGTTGTCCTGTTTTAACTCTAGTAGTTAAACGAATGTTGCACTTCTTCAGGTTATTTCTCTTAAAAGGTGAAATTGATGGTGGAACTAGACCCTGCTGGTGGAGTTGTATTTACAGTGAAACACATGTTTCTGCTTCTCCAACTGCAGGACATCACAGCATGGTGCTTCTGGGCACACACTCTCACAGTTCTGTAAGACCACATTCAGGTGGTGCCTTCAGGACATTCTCACAGCCCCATTCCTCTCTATCTTCTGGGTTGGCTTTTATACTCTTTTTCCCTTTATTTCACAGACAGCTGAACATACATAAAAGTAGTTGCAGCAAAAGATCTGCTCTCATGTTGTCTTCCTTTTGGGCAGCGGTCCATTCCTGTTTTTTGGGGAATGCGTGTGGGTTTTTTAGCCATCTTTTTCCCAAAAGGAATTTCAATAGATTCTCACATTTAGTCCTAAAAAGGATAGCAGGTTTACCCACTGTCGTCAACATATTTTAAGTCAAAACACAGCAGTATTAAACTTGCTTTCTTAAGAGACTGATCTAACAGTTCTTAGACAGATGAGTAACTCTTCCAAAATATCGGTCTGACTCATTACTTTCTGCCCACATAAACCCCCTTCTAGTTTCATTTGGCTTAGTGGCATTTTTCACTTCCTGTCCTAAACTATCAGATAGTGTTTCTGTGAACTGTAAACACTGGCAGGGTTTCTCCCTAAGAAAATTTTGCGGTGGGTGACGTGTAGAGGCAGTTTAAGCAGAGCATGCTGGAAGGCTTTGCAGTGTCAGAGGTAAGGTAGACTCCAGGTAGGGGGTCAAATTAAATTCAAAATCCTGCAAGGCCTTTTTTACAAGAAACATTAAAATAGGGCTGTCACCCATCACAGGCAGATGGTCATCCTGATTAAGAAGCATATTTCTCTGTTATTTTTACAATACAGTCAAGGCAGATATTTCATCCCCTTCCACATTTGATTGCAGTGACTCTTTCTCTCTCTTTGTGCTTTGTTGCCTGGAGAGCGCTCCTCTCCCCGGACCACTGTCACAGGCCACTAGTCTGTGACAAAGCTCAGTCTCAATCTCCCACAAAGCTAAAAAAGGGAAAGTCACAAAAGAGCCTTTTTTTTTGCCTTTTTCCTCACCCGGGCTGCAATAGGGGCTGCACACAGCATGGTGATAGCTTGCAGCAGATAAGAGAGGGAGGCATGTCAGAGGCAGGAGCCGGCAGCAAAGCCCCTGCCTATGATGCACAAGCTGAGTGTCTCACGTCAGAGATGCTGCTGCTGCCTCTGCCTTTGCCATTTCTGCCCCAGTCACCTTTGTCTGCATTGCTGCCAGTTCTTCCCCTGCCTGCATTGTTTTTAATTTGATCCACATACTTTCTGAAAAGTGCCGAGCATTTTGTTTTCCTCCTTCACACCTATGAGATTGTTCCTTTCACTAAACAGTCATGTAAGCAAGGCTCAAGAATCTAACTATTTTGAGACAATTCTTTCAAACAGAGGTAGCATTTTTGTTCTGTTTCTAGAAATCAATACATCAACTGAAATTATGTTTACAGGAATAATTAACTGAATATTACAGAATATTATAGAGCTATTTTCAGTGGACTGAAAGCTCAAAGGTTTGCTGATGCCACCATCAGAGCTTAAAGCTACCTAAAGCTAATTCATTACTACTGAACTTCATAGGACACTGCGATAGAGTAGAAAATCCACCTGAGAATCTGAGGCTGGGATTGTAGCTTACACTCACCTTCAGGTTCCTCAGGGGGTATTGCTATTGATAGTTTCACTTGGCATACTTGGATTGCTTAGTGTCGATCTGTTGATACAGAATTTCACTGCAGTGAAGACACAATCTAGACCAAGTCAGGGCTATGACAGACCCCAAGAATCAGAGGCTTCCAAGCATCCTCATCTTCTTTCCTTTCTGCTATGAAATATCCACTGAGGTTCTTCACTGACAGGGAGATGAATTGAATAGTTAAGATTGGATCCAATTGTGAATGAGAATGCCTCAAAGTTTTGGTATCTCTATAGTTTTGTTCTGCAAGTGGATTTGCTGCATTTGCCGAAAACTGCCTCTCTCCCAGGGTGCCCGATCGGTGATATCTCTCTCCTCTTTGCAGCCTACCAGGATCTCCTGCTGAGTTTCCTGGGAGCTTTGTCTAGCAGACATTCACAGAAACCATCCTCTAACAGGGCAGAGAGATAACCACAAGCTTCAAATGATGTTTGCACATTTGTCCTCCTTTTCTTAATACAGCAGTATCACAGTTAGAGCACCCAACAAGGAAGTGTGAAACCGAGGTAAATTTCCTTCTCTTTTTGATGATAAGTGGCAGAGTGGTATTGGCATAAATTCAAATGATAAGATAGGAAACCTTCTTCAGTTGGGTACTGCTGTTTGTCTCTGCCTTCCATAGTCTTCATGACTGATCATCTTGAGACTTCCGCACTAGGACACCTCAGTGCATCTAAAGGGCACAGTGCTGAAGAAATTCAAGCTGACATCACCTTCCTGCAAAGACATTTCCTTGTAATCAGGAAGGTAAAGATGCTTTATTGCTTCCTTCAAGGAAGGAGAGGGAATGGAAACAGTCTGTTTCCCTCCTGAAGGCAGAATGGGAGAGAGACTAATTTTATTCCAGTTGATGTATTTGGCTGGGGAAAGCTGGAGTCTCGATCTTTATTCTTCACACCAAGGACCTTCTTCAATGGCTGTTTCATTCAAACATCAAGAACAGCTAGACACAGACATAGAGTATATCTATCTTAATTTGTGTCTTGAATCAAGGTTTGATTTTTGTTTTACTAGTCTGATTATTACCAATCTAATTTCCTTCTAAGGCAGCACCATTTAAAACTCTAAATGAGATATCTATCTATATCATCCATGTTTTAGAAGTTAGATTATGTTTAGGAGCCTTAAATGTGACTAGTTGTCTAGTTGTTCTTTGTATGCATTTACTTCTGTGCTACAGTTGTGTATGGGAAAATATGATCATGATGCACTTATAATCTTAACATAAGCAAAGCAATATGTTTTTTGGTTAAGCTCTGTTATTACTTAGCTTCACATGGTGGAGAATGCAACTTTACTAGGCTTTTTTTTTTCTTCATAATTTTACACAGTTAGCTGAAGTCAGTCCTGGAGTAACTCCATTAAATCTAATGAAATCAACTTCAGCATTGGTTTGGCCCAGTGTATTTCTATTTTGAAGTGATAAATTGTCCATAAGAAGCACAGTCTTTTACTTTGCATGTGGTTAATTTCACAAGAATGGCAACAATAATTTCTGAGGCTCAACATCCTTGAAAGTATCTTTGTGGGTCATGCTGAGAATGAAAAATATTATGTATACATAGCATCAAAGACACCAACATAAAGCTATAGTTTAAAAAGTCAACATTCCTGTGGTATTAAAAGGAATTCATCTGAGGAAAATGGCAGAAATCATTCCTCTGAGAGAAGCAACACTGAGCAAATGTATGCACGTTAAAATGTCTAAATGTTTAAATGTCTAAATGTTTTACTGTTGTCTATAATTGAATTAGGTTCCAAGTGAATGAAGGGAAAACAAGACTGAAAAAGAGCGATCAATCATACTAGTTGATGGGCAATCAAAGAGGGAATGTGGCAAACTGATGAACCTGTGGCTCTCCTTCACCTGAAAATAAGGGCATAGTGGTCATGTTTAAATAAAGCCATCAAAGAAATTTTCTTCAGAATAGCATTCAGGGCATTTTCATACTTACAAATCATAGAATCATAGAATATCTCAAGTTGGAAGGAACCCATAAAGATCACCAAGTCCAACTCCGTGCTTCTCACAGGACTGCCTAAAACTAAACCATATGACCAAGAGTGTCATCCAGATGCTCCTTGAACTCTGACACGCTTGGTGCTGTGCCCTCTTCCCTGGGGAGCCTGTTCCAGTGACTGACCACCCTGATGTACACCCTGACCACAAAGATGTACAAATACATCTTTGACAGGGAATTATCATTGCTATTTGTGAGGGGAGTGACCAAATCAATAGTTTATTAAAAAGACATGAATAACCTCACTTCACACTGATTCCTTATGTGGTTTTGTTACCATGCCAGGAAATTCTGTGCTGAAATCAGGACATACAATGACATTCCTAATGACTAGATTCAGTTCAGAATTAAAATGCTTTAATGAGTGCTTCTATTTACTGAATGAGCCATGAATTACAGCTCTGTTCTCAACACTTTCAAATCAAGGAAATAAGGCACAGAGCTGTTAAGGTCCTATTTCTCCTGTTGAACTATTACAATATAGGTCCTAGAACTTAGATACTGTGATAAACTCATCTTGAAGTTACCCTGCTCCTGTGGTAGCATTGTTCCACTTTGTAAAATTCTTCAAAATCCATGCAAAGAGTAGCAAACCTAATGGTAATAGCTCTCTAGTCCAATGGCTAGTGTATTTCCTGGGGAGGTGCAACACCTGGGTTTCTGTCCTTGGTCCAAAATGCACTTACTGAAAATGGAAAACCAACAGAAGACATAAGAGCAAAATATTCTACAGGCTGATGGCTAAGGCACGTTCCTGAGAAGAAAAGTTAATGAATAAAAACCAGATGTCATAACTATCTTCTACAGTGTTTTTCTGAGTGGAGGCTTTCATTTTTTTTGACCGAAATGCAGTGCATTAGCTTAGTTGGAAAGCTTGAATAAAATATTTCTTACAGAAACAAACATATTTTTTTGTTTGGATTCTTCCCAAACTGTATTATTTTCTGATTTAATTTTCCTAAGGTCAGTGAGTTTAAAATCCGTTCTTCACAAGTTCCCATTCCAGATAAAATCATTCCATCACAGAATAATTTAGGTCATAAGTGACCTCTGGGGGCCGTCTAGGACTAATCTCCCACTCGAAACAGGACTAACTTCAAAGTTATATCAGGGTGCTGGGGCCTTATATCAGAGCCACATCTAGTCAAGTTTTTAAAATCTCCAAGAAGAGAATTTTGCCTTAATTGTTCTTAGAAAAGACTATTAGCTCCTGATTTCTTTATTCAAATATTTTGGGCTGATATGTGACAAAAAATTGCAGTGGTAAGACAGTCTGACTTAAATGCTAGCCATCAAGGAGAATTTTAGCTTGAAAAGGCTTGAATCTCTATACAATGAAAGAATAAGATGTGTCCTTTGCCTCATGTTTCAGGGTAGCAACCTACACTAGCTGCTCTGGGCCATCCTCTGAAGGAGGTTCCTTCTGTGAGCCTCAAGAACTTTCCTAGGTTTGGGTTATCCTTTGATCTTCCGTATTTGCAGACTGTTCTTCAAAACAAGCTTGCAGAAAACTTCCTGTTTCGTTATTTTGAGGTGTTTTGATTGTATTTATCCTTATACAGGAGTGCTTGTATGACTCACCACATGGGTTCATTTTATGCTTACTGTATAAATTACGACTTGTTTTGATTTTGAGCCAGGAAAGTCACCATTTATTTGTGTGTCACCATATATTTGTATGTGCTTCCAGAAATTACATTGTAATTAGTTCCACTATTTATTTTGAAATTCATTCTTCATTCATTTGCTTGCATCACCAAGAAAAAAAAAAAAAACAACAAACTTTTATAGACTTCCACGAACAATTACCAAGAGAATTAAGTAAGATAGTGGTTTGTCTCTGCCTCACAATCAGAGCTTTATTCTCCAGTTTCTGCTCTTGAACAGATTCTGATTTGGATCTCTGCTACTTCTGCAGGAAATCATATGGACGCTGTAAGATGTTTGCTTTCTTTACAAGACATGATACCCCACAGCCTGATGCCCTTGTGTTGTGACTGCCTCCACGTTTATTATGTTTTCTGTTGCTGTCTCTACAGTTTATTTACCCTTGCATTCAATCTTTCTGACTTTGCATCCACTTTGTATCAGACATATCTCAGTCCTTCAACTATTTGCAAACACTTTGGTTTCCAGTTCCATTTCACTGAAAACATTCACTCATTTTTTGGAAAAGTCAGGTCAATTTCACTCAGTGACATTCCCTTTGACGCTGCTGCTTCCAAAATAATTCTGTTTCTAATTAAGCTCTTTGTTAACCATTGCATTCACACTACTTAGTTCAATTAGTGAGATTTGTAATGTAATGGTCAACAGTACCAGCTGCCTGCTTTTTGCTTTTAAACATGTGTCTTTCCTTTCTGATTTGCTATTTCTCCTCTTTCCTGGTACCATGCACCCTAGATGTGAAGTCTCTCTCAAAATTTGCTGTTATCTTTTCTGGCCAAGGGAATATTTCTTCAATCTTCTTGCAGTTCCTGTTTTGAGCAATTGGGTTATGCTCCACATGATTTCTTCATTGTCCCTTGAATCAGTCAAGAGGCCTGAACTGCAGGAATAATTTTTCTAGAGATTCTTAGCTGGTGTCTGTCATCCTAACTCTAAGCCCCATCCTAAAGACACCGAAACTTTCAGCTATTTCCTATGTTTGATTTCTCATAGATTTCAAGTAAATTTTTTTTAGGTTATCTCACATACTATTTAAGTTCTTTGTCTTCCCGTAATACTTTAATTTTAAATGTACTAATTTTATTCCTTCTTATTCTGCATACTTCTCCTCTGTGTCTAGTTCTCAAGTCTACATAGAATAATGTACTTTTATTGGTCTCAAATTATCTGTAGCTTGGTCTTTCTCAGAGTATGGCTCCATTTTGATGGTAGAGCAGACCAAATAGCTCACTGTCAACAAAACCCAAAACTTCTCTTTACCTTCTCTGGACTGTCTGTGCCAGCTCTGTTTCTTGTTTAACTACTTGATTAACAGGTTCAGCTGATTAAATAAGCTGAAAAATTATTCTTTTCCCAGGTTAGTTTTCTTCCACCTTAGTGATTTGAATTGGCTTGCTGAAGTACCAGATGAATACTGGATACAGGGAAAAGGAAAAGGTAGGAGGTGGAAGATGGTGGCAAATGCAAGACTCTGCCTCTCTGGTAGTGAGGAATTATTGGGACAGAGCAAATGTGCTCATGGAACTGCAGCTTTTATAGCTTTTTTAAGCTAGGCTGTCTCCCTAGCAAAATGTAACAAGTTTTCCTGCTCTTTCCTGTGCCTTAATTTCTTGCTTCATAAAATTTATTACCTATTATTTAAGATTCTTCATATTCACGGTTGTAATGTGTTGATATCTATGATGAGCATTCATAGATCTTCAAATTTCATTTAACCCTGTCCATTTGATTTTATACACAGTGACTGAAATCTACTTTTCTTGATACTTGTTAACACAGTGTTAACGAGCTTTACTGAGTCTACAGCAGATTATCAAAGACCAGATTTTGTAGGTTACAGTTCTTTGATATTTGACTACCCTCTTCTCTTTGGAGTTCTTCCAGATCTCCTTTTCCTCCTGTGATTTAGTTT
>VYZW01016384.1:3192-13878 GCA_013401315.1 Balaeniceps rex | reverse complement strand
TTTGTCTGAGGGGGGGGAATTCATTAGGTATGCTGGGGAAGAGATTTCTTATGTTTGCTTGCAGATCTTTATAGCCTTCATGGAGTGGGATGCACGGTTCCCATAAATATGTGATAATGATCATTTGGAGTGTGAATGTTAATTTGTGTAATGGGTTCCCAAAATATGGGCCATGTGCCTGCTGAGTATGTTTTATTTTAAAATAAATGTGCGTACATAATACACACACAGACACATGCTGCCTGCATATGCATCCATAATTAAAAATCTAAAATTATAATTTGTTTTTGAAGGAGACAAAGCAACAGCTCCCCCAGTACAGGCGTAACCATTGAGCAGGAGCCCAGCCGTCAGGATGGTTTTGTGAGCCCTGTCGGAGATCACAGTCCCACACGGACAGCTGCAGCTACAAAGCACCCCAGTGACCTAGATTCAGCTGTAGATTACTGTCTGCTTTGGCCTGTGCCTCCCATTGCTGCACCAGGAGTCTGATTTTGTTGCACAAGCTAACTTGCTTACTGCTCTGACCCATTTTACCATAGCAACCTGGTTTGCTGTACCAGAGGCTAGAAAAACCACACAGGCAACTTTTTCAGGATTCCAAGATTAAGTTCTCTCTCTGCTCTTTTTTTTCTTCTCTCCCCTCTCCCCCCACAAATGTGCTTAGCAGACATGACGAAGAACTAACACTTTCCAACAGCACTGGAAGCCAGGAAAAGATTTAGGTGAGGTGCTACTTGTGTACTTCTAATATATTGTTCGTCCTGATGAACGTTTTTGACTTGTTTTTGTTTTCCTGGTAAAATTAGCCAGATGCTTACCTTGCCCAAATGTCTCATGCCTGGTTTTCCCTCATCCATCCCCATCCCCTTCCCCCAATATCCTGTCCATTTTACTTTCATAAGTATATTTCATTATGTCCTAAGTTTTTGATTTTCTGATAACACATGAATAAGTGCAATCAGATGTTCAGGAATAAAACTGCTTTCTCTATAGTATGTTAGCTGTTGTCCATACATTTGTATGTTTACACGGGTGTACATGTTAGAAACAGGAGGCAGCAGTTTAGAGGCAGCTCTTTTCAGACATTAATTTAGTCTTTTGTAGACATGATTCTGACTGGAAAAAAAAGAAAAAGATAACCCAAACCACTATGGATAATGGTGGTGAGATTTGAGAAAATCAGATGTTGATGATTTTTCAAGACTTTGTCCTTTTATTTTTTAATGTTGCTGAGGAAACATTTCATGTTTGCTAAGCTTGGAGATGTGCTAAGCACGTAGATGTAAGCATATGCAAAAATACACAAAATCACAAGAAAGTCAAAAGAAGACAAGTGTTATGAAAGAAATTGGCTTTTCCCTCCATGTTTCACATATTTCTGAGATGCTCTTAAAGCACCTAAGCATTTTTGCTAGCCAGCCAAAGGAACTTTGCTCAGTACCCCCAAGCCCAGCCGTGACTGTTCCTGTCCTCATGGGTGCTGAGAAAGGCACAGTCAGGCTTCCAGGCTGACAGTCATCAGAGGTGCATTTCATTTTGCAAAATGTTTTGGGAATCTGTTTTGCAACCCACACAGATATTCCCAGATATTCACAAGTCACATAATTTTTGAGTTTGCTAGTGGCAGTGCTGCTCTGGGTGAGTGGTTTGGTTTAGGCTCTTTTCTGCTGTAGACAGATAGCTCCTGGTTGTGTTGGTTCATTTATTTTTATCTTCTAGAAACTAGTAAGTGGGTTCATGTTTTATTAATCAGCACTGGTATTGTATAAGGCTCAAGTTCCATATCTCTCCCAGCTGGCTAGTAAAAGAAAGTATGAAAGTGGTACTACGTAAGACTCTCAAAAAATAGTGCAAGGTGCCGAAATGGTTCCGATGTAATTGAAAAGTACATCTTTCAACATTCCTCCTTCAGAAGGACTGTCCTTATCTCCAGGAACGTGGATGTTTGAGCTGTTTGAGCTGAGCACCCTTTCAAGCATTTCAACTCTCATACAAGGGGAAGGTTTCTTATACAGCTGATGGCCAATGCCTTGAACTGCATCTGACAAGAAGCTGGTAGCCAGAGTGAGCTGTCTGACCCCCCATGTGAGAAACACAGCCAAGGACATGGGCAGAAGAACAAATCAGCACAGACTAAGGAATAATGTGCATTTGCAAGGTCTTAGCTATGCCATGAGCACTGCTCGCATGCATGCCCCTACTCCACAGCAAATGGGAAGCCATCCAACAGTCCTGCGAATGCAGCTCTCCTTGACCAATATGTTGTAGAGGCCATATCTGGGCTTACCTCAGGGTAGTGAGTTGTCCCATATTCTCAGAATGGAACGGGAAGTTGGATTCTGTGTAAATGCAATTCCTAAGAGGTTTCAAACTATACATGAGCA
Organism: Balaeniceps rex; assembly: GCA_013401315.1. NCBI lineage: Eukaryota > Metazoa > Chordata > Aves > Pelecaniformes > Balaenicipitidae > Balaeniceps > Balaeniceps rex. The sequence continues at coordinate 11,491 of VYZW01016384.1, read as the reverse complement.
AACCGCTCTGGAGAGGGGAGAGAGGCAAAGATGAGTGCACCAAGGTCTATTACTTTTAGAAAGTTGCAGACTCCTTGCGAAAATGGAAGATTTAAAAAAAAAATCACATCACTACTGTCATTTATCCCTATAAAAAGACCCAAGTACCTCAGATTTTATATTTTATTGACAATCCTTCCCCAAAGAAAATAAAAAATTAAGTTGAAAAAACCCATAGCAACTACTACTTCCTCACCTCAGCATCTGGGTGTTTGCCATAATTTCCACTCACTNTTTTCTTTTCCCAGGCTTTTTGGGAGGGCGTTTGTCTGAGGGGGGGGAATTCATTAGGTATGCTGGGGAAGAGATTTCTTATGTTTGCTTGCAGATCTTTATAGCCTTCATGGAGTGGGATGCACGGTTCCCATAAATATGTGATAATGATCATTTGGAGTGTGAATGTTAATTTGTGTAATGGGTTCCCAAAATATGGGCCATGTGCCTGCTGAGTATGTTTTATTTTAAAATAAATGTGCGTACATAATACACACACAGACACATGCTGCCTGCATATGCATCCATAATTAAAAATCTAAAATTATAATTTGTTTTTGAAGGAGACAAAGCNGCTGCACCAGGAGTCTGATTTTGTTGCACAAGCTAACTTGCTTACTGCTCTGACCCATTTTACCATAGCAACCTGGTTTGCTGTACCAGAGGCTAGAAAAACCACACAGGCAACTTTTTCAGGATTCCAAGATTAAGTTCTCTCTCTGCTCTTTTTTTTCTTCTCTCCCCTCTCCCCCCACAAATGTGCTTAGCAGACATGACGAAGAACTAACACTTTCCAACAGCACTGGAAGCCAGGAAAAGATTTAGGTGAGGTGCTACTTGTGTACTTCTAATATATTGTTCGTCCTGATGAACGTTTTTGACTTGTTTTTGTTTTCCTGGTAAAATTAGCCAGATGCTTACCTTGCCCAAATGTCTCATGCCTGGTTTTCCCTCATCCATCCCCATCCCCTTCCCCCAATATCCTGTCCATTTTACTTTCATAAGTATATTTCATTATGTCCTAAGTTTTTGATTTTCTGATAACACATGAATAAGTGCAATCAGATGTTCAGGAATAAAACTGCTTTCTCTATAGTATGTTAGCTGTTGTCCATACATTTGTATGTTTACACGGGTGTACATGTTAGAAACAGGAGGCAGCAGTTTAGAGGCAGCTCTTTTCAGACATTAATTTAGTCTTTTGTAGACATGATTCTGACTGGAAAAAAAAGAAAAAGATAACCCAAACCACTATGGATAATGGTGGTGAGATTTGAGAAAATCAGATGTTGATGATTTTTCAAGACTTTGTCCTTTTATTTTTTAATGTTGCTGAGGAAACATTTCATGTTTGCTAAGCTTGGAGATGTGCTAAGCACGTAGATGTAAGCATATGCAAAAATACACAAAATCACAAGAAAGTCAAAAGAAGACAAGTGTTATGAAAGAAATTGGCTTTTCCCTCCATGTTTCACATATTTCTGAGATGCTCTTAAAGCACCTAAGCATTTTTGCTAGCCAGCCAAAGGAACTTTGCTCAGTACCCCCAAGCCCAGCCGTGACTGTTCCTGTCCTCATGGGTGCTGAGAAAGGCACAGTCAGGCTTCCAGGCTGACAGTCATCAGAGGTGCATTTCATTTTGCAAAATGTTTTGGGAATCTGTTTTGCAACCCACACAGATATTCCCAGATATTCACAAGTCACATAATTTTTGAGTTTGCTAGTGGCAGTGCTGCTCTGGGTGAGTGGTTTGGTTTAGGCTCTTTTCTGCTGTAGACAGATAGCTCCTGGTTGTGTTGGTTCATTTATTTTTATCTTCTAGAAACTAGTAAGTGGGTTCATGTTTTATTAATCAGCACTGGTATTGTATAAGGCTCAAGTTCCATATCTCTCCCAGCTGGCTAGTAAAAGAAAGTATGAAAGTGGTACTACGTAAGACTCTCAAAAAATAGTGCAAGGTGCCGAAATGGTTCCGATGTAATTGAAAAGTACATCTTTCAACATTCCTCCTTCAGAAGGACTGTCCTTATCTCCAGGAACGTGGATGTTTGAGCTGTTTGAGCTGAGCACCCTTTCAAGCATTTCAACTCTCATACAAGGGGAAGGTTTCTTATACAGCTGATGGCCAATGCCTTGAACTGCATCTGACAAGAAGCTGGTAGCCAGAGTGAGCTGTCTGACCCCCCATGTGAGAAACACAGCCAAGGACATGGGCAGAAGAACAAATCAGCACAGACTAAGGAATAATGTGCATTTGCAAGGTCTTAGCTATGCCATGAGCACTGCTCGCATGCATGCCCCTACTCCACAGCAAATGGGAAGCCATCCAACAGTCCTGCGAATGCAGCTCTCCTTGACCAATATGTTGTAGAGGCCATATCTGGGCTTACCTCAGGGTAGTGAGTTGTCCCATATTCTCAGAATGGAACGGGAAGTTGGATTCTGTGTAAATGCAATTCCTAAGAGGTTTCAAACTATACATGAGCAAACCGCTCTGGAGAGGGGAGAGAGGCAAAGATGAGTGCACCAAGGTCTATTACTTTTAGAAAGTTGCAGACTCCTTGCGAAAATGGAAGATTTAAAAAAAAAATCACATCACTACTGTCATTTATCCCTATAAAAAGACCCAAGTACCTCAGATTTTATATTTTATTGACAATCCTTCCCCAAAGAAAATAAAAAATTAAGTTGAAAAAACCCATAGCAACTACTACTTCCTCACCTCAGCATCTGGGTGTTTGCCATAATTTCCACTCACTTGGACTGAAAGTCATCTACTAGTCCTTATCTAGAGGATGTAGATTTGGCTTTTGGTGCAGGCAGGTCTGACAGCTGCCAGGGCCAGCAGACTGCTGTTGGTGGGCAGCAGTCCTGTCATCTATGCCTGGACTGGGTCTACACCTTCCTTCTCCTCCGTGCCCTTTGCCAGACCTAACTGTGACTAGCCCTGCCAGGATAGTGTAGTACTCAGCTTTGAGGAAAGTACCTCTCTCTTCTTTCATTAGTGGAAAAAACTTGAAATTCCCTGTCCAGACCTAACCTTAAATAAGTCAAATTAGTGAAGTCAAATTGCAGCAGGGCTTCAACAGAAATGGAGAAGAGACGCTGAGTTGACAGTCATCACTGTGTTCATGGTACTGTAATTCTAAGTTTTCCTTTGTTCTCTAGGAAGAGACCTAACCTACACAGTGAACATGGAAGTCAATGGGAAAGTAAACTGTAATAAACAGGGCATGAAAACCTCAAAGATTTCCAAGACCAAAAAACCTCTATTTATCCTGATGAATTCTATTTTCTAAAGATTGGGCCTGAGTGTCATTTTCTGGGCTTCCTGAAGGATTTAAAAAACTATTATGTGTAAAGGGAGAGATATTCTCTCTCACGCTTCCACTGTTTTATGCCCTTCAGTTATTTCATGGACTGCATGGGATTCATTAACCAGTCTTGTGGATGGACTCACCTTAGTGAACTGATCATTTCTTTATTGCTTCCTGGGGCTCTAATGTTCTTAATCATAGGGACTATTAGGTTGCTTCCAAGATGAAGAACCATCAAAGGTGCAGTTTGCCAAATGTGGGTTTTAAAGGAAGAAAGGGTATGTAGCCTGATTTGAATTTCAGTAGTCCTTGGCACTGAATGCTTTGTCATTGTGCAGGACCTTGAAAACTACCTAAAAATTAGATCCTTACAGGCATAAGTCTTGTCTTTTCTATTTCTCAGGTAACACGGTTCATGCTCTGGACAGCAATGTAACATACTCTTATAGAATATATTTGATCACTTCATTGGAAAGACTTCAGAGACTAAGAGTTATAGGTTGTGTACAGGTAGGTGTAGGAATTGTCTCACAAATAATTCTCTCTTACCACTGACTAGAGAAATGTTCACTTGAAAACCTATCAGACTCAGTCTGTGATTGGGAATCCTCTTATGGCATAGAGGTCCTCTAAAGTTAAGGAACATGAAACCAACACTGTGGGAAACTGAAGTTGATATCAGTTGCAGAGATACATCAGAAACATAACAAAATTACTAAAAATCAAAGACAATGCCCTTTTTTGACTTCCTCTGAAAAGTGAACTGAACCTCTTTTGCTGAGTGTCTATTGAGGGGATAAATCATAAACTGCAGATGCTAATTTATGGATGCTAATTTTACTGTTCTCACCACAGACAATGGCTGCAATCTACATTCCCCAGTACACATCACCTTTGTTCTGGAACAGTCTTTTAACTAAACCTCCTACTCATCTTTAGAAGGCAGTGTGTTTAATTTATTATTTTGCATATTACTAAAGCACCTAGAGGCTCTAGGTAAGGTCAAGAACATACAAATGAAGTTTTCCATTTCTCTGTCATATACTCGTGAAGGATAGGCAGTTCTTTTGGTTTTTTCTAAACACGTAGTTACAGATAAGTTAACATTAGCTAGAAACAAAATGACAATGGTTTAGTTAATTAGAAAAATGTAGAAAGCACTAGAAAGCTGTGGAAAGAGATATGTAAAGTAAAGGAGAATATGGCAAGCAAAAGTAATGAAGCTGGCACAAGAGGACTTGCAAGAGAGAGGTAGGAGGGGATCGAAATACAGGTCTCGAGCATGAAGAGGAAGATCCTCAGCTGGGAAAAGTGAAGCCAAAGTTGGAAAATGCCACTAGTGTCCAGTGCTTATGAAGATGTGCAGCTGCTTCTGCTTTGGATGAATCTTTTATGCAGCTGCTGGCTCTGCCTAGGAATGTCTTCTGCCTCTGGGACTGTATGATACACATCAGTGTTGGGAAGAGATCGAGCACTCGCAAGCCTTTATTTCCATCCCAAACTGTGCTGTCACACAGGATGAAGAGAAACATTCCTTGTTTGAATAATAATTTAAAATAAGTATTTTTATATTTCGGTTTAATTAATTAAAGATTCATTGTTTATTTTTATTCATGCCCACTGTCTCCAGCTGCATCTGAATCTTCTCACTTTTCCTAAAAGTCCTTTCACAGTAGGTAGGACTGTAATCAGGTACATTTAAAAATCACATAGAAAGAATAGTTTTCTTGGCTAATATTAAAGCAGCAGGAACTAAAAAAAAAAATCAAGGTCATTTGCAAAGCCAATGTTTCTGGACACGTGAGGTAAGACTACTTCATTTTTGTGCCAGGAATTAGTGTTTGGGACCTGGATGGTCCTACCAGAAGAAGAGAAAGCAGTGGAAAAAGGAGCGAAGCTAAAACACTGAGCCTTGAAGTGCTGGGTTTGCTCTTGCTGCTGCTCTTGAGAGGATGTGAGAGATGGAGATTGTGACATGCTGTGCAGCATCTCTGCTCTTCCCCACCTCTAATTACTGATGGCAATAAGAGTGATTCTGCTTTTGCTTAGAAGCCAGCAGTGCACATCTCCTTTGGGCGGGGTTTGGTTTGTGCAGACACTCCAGCAATATTTGGATTAAAATTCAGTAGCATATTCCTGTCTTAAGGTCTCTCTCTTCTTCATGTAATAGGTGTAACAACAGTAAGGGTACCTTGCCTGATGCAACATATTGAATAACAGAAGGATGGAGTGGGCTTCTTAAAGGAAAGGACAGGGGATACAGAAGGCAACTGAAGTGAAAAGAAGAATGGAAGCACCAAACCAGTCTTTGTGGAGTGGAATGAAAGGAAGCAAAGATTTTTTTCGTAGGGTCAAGGTGGAGTTGATGGAGAAAATGCAAATGAATTTAACAGTTCAAGCATCTCTACTCAGTGATTAGCCCCTTGTGGGATGCATACTTTTCCAGACACAACACCACTGAGTGTACTGCTAAATACTGAATACCTTTGAAAAATGAGACTTGACATCCTATTAGAAAGAAGATTCCTTTTTTCCCAGAGTTGCGCCATATTATTCATAGGGTTATAAACTACCAACATAATGGGCTTTACACTTTACCTTCTGTGTTACAGGAAATTATCTATGGTCAAATGAATGCTTCTGATTTTACAGGTGAAGGATATGATACTATTTAGAGCTTTACAGAGCTTGTGATGTGACCCTTGTATGTAAATTTTTATACAGAAACAGCAAAGATATAGATAGTTTTCATTTTTAATAATTCTGTACACATGGCATAATAAACGGTCTGGTCAAATAAGACCAATATCGGAGGTATTAGACCCCTGTAAATCAGATGGAGCTGTGTTAACTGAACAGTCAAGAAAATTTAGGTTTGATAGTTATAGTTCTGTCCAGTGCTTTCTAGTAGCATAAATATTTGCAGGAAAAGTAAAATATTAAAATGTGGCAGAAATACAACAACATAGCCATGCAAATTGTTTTCATATGCCTACAGTGAAAGATGCCAACATTTTATGATAATATTACTTAACTGCTATGGGCATTTTTCCCCACCAGACCATCTTTAGACTTTCTAAACTCAAGCATATAAAATTGTGGTGCTTTAAAGTGCATGAAGATGTTCACTAATAAGTAGACATTCAGTTTTTATTAAGGCTTATGTCCACATTAACAAGTGTGCAGCGCTGTCAGAATGGATGCGTAGAATGAACAGAGAGCTGAGCACTGGCTGTCTGCACCACACGTTTTTGCGGTGGGAGTTACTTTGAATTAGCTCTTGTCTAGTCCTATGCATCAATTTTAATTATGATTTAGAAAGCAGGAGAGGAAGTTCTGAAGAACACCTTTTGTTCTAGCTTCACCCAAACCCAAATATAGTTCAGATGCTCTGACACTGCTCTGTGATACAAACAAGACCATTCATTGTAATTAAGGATGCACAAGCAGATTCCTTTAAAAAATGCACTAACATGCTAATGTAGATACATCCTGTTTTACTGAGCATCAGAAAATCTGTTTCATGTGACACAAGAGGCCAATGAGTTCAGTTTTTGTCAATTATTCTTAAAGCTCCGGTAAGAAACTTCCATCCCACTGTAGACGTAACAGAGCAGGTAAGACAAGCTCCAAATAGTAATATTGATGGTTGTAGTTTGAAGTGAGCTAGGAATGCCTTCTAAAAGTGAAGATGTGCCATGCTCTGAATAATCTGGTCTTATTTACAGTGTTCTGGTATGTTCTTCATGTTAATTATTCTGAGGTTAGGGGTCTGGTCTCTAGAGATGACTGCAGTTTAATGATGTTTGGTTGCCAGTGAGTCATCTTCTAAAATTTTTAGCACAGAAAGGAATATAAAAGGATGGTTTTATTTTTCCACTTCATAGAAAAGGAATCATAGAAGAATTTAAGTTTGAATGGATCTCAGAAGCCATCTGGACTAGACTGAGCAGTCTATAGCAGATGCCTATCATCACATCCACTTGTTGACCTTGCCTCTGATCCCAACTCATAAACTCACCCTCTGTCCCTCAGCCATTCCATAGCAAATCTCCATTCAGACAAGCTGTTCCTTTGGGTAGTGAACCCTTCCCTCCTTATTTCACCTGCTTGTCCTTCCTAAGGACATGTATCCAGTCGTTGCAGCACTCCAATCATGTGAGCTATTCCACCATGTCTCTGCGATCCCAATGAGATTATACATCTGTGACTGGGCCTCGACTTCTAATTCTTCCTTTTTGTTTCCTGAACCCCATGTGTTTATGAACATGCACTTGACATGGGCTCCAAGTTGCACTGCTTTCTCAGGGGAACAGTGAGATGCTCTTCCCCAGGTGCTTCCTTCCTGCTTCATTCCTCCACTTCTCTTCAAACTATGGTTTTCTTCTTCTAACAGAACTAGTTTAAAGCCTTTTTCACTAAGTTGGAAAGACTGTTAGCAAAGATGGTCTTGCCTTACTTTGTTAGATGAATCCTGTATTTCTGCAGTAGCTTTATTTCCTTGGAGAGGATTCTGTGGTTGCTTAAGTGAAAGTCTTGCCAAGAACAGCCAGGATGGGTGCCTCCACATCGTGCATAAAGGAGTCGCTTACTGCTGTTACTCACTGCTGGATCTTCATGGCACACTGCTTTTAATACATGAATCAGGCTGATGCAGCACAAACACCTCCACAAACAGAACTTGTTCCTTCTCACCTGCCATCAGGGCCGTACACCTCTCTGCAACTCTGTACCTNTCATTCCTCCACTTCTCTTCAAACTATGGTTTTCTTCTTCTAACAGAACTAGTTTAAAGCCTTTTTCACTAAGTTGGAAAGACTGTTAGCAAAGATGGTCTTGCCTTACTTTGTTAGATGAATCCTGTATTTCTGCAGTAGCTTTATTTCCTTGGAGAGGATTCTGTGGTTGCTTAAGTGAAAGTCTTGCCAAGAACAGCCAGGATGGGTGCC
>VYZW01016379.1:5685-26594 GCA_013401315.1 Balaeniceps rex | reverse complement strand
TGAGCATTACCGGTGGAATAGTTTCCTTAAATGCTTTTATACTTGCTTGACTACTGAGTTGCCTTTGCGAAAGTGTTTCCCTGGCTGCTGCCCTTAGAACTTGATTAGCATCCCCTAGCACAAGTGCTTCTTCTTACGTGACATTTTTAACTAAGAATTTTGCTGATCTCTTTATATTTATGTAAAAAATATTGTAATAAAGTTTTTAGAAAATAGAGATTAGATACTAGGTAACATTTTAAGATAATGGCATTTTAATTGTAAAATTACTGTGCAACTCTTGTAAATTAAGTTACATATCACACATAACTGTAAAGTGAATTAATTTATCATGATTAATGTTACAGTGAAAACCACATGAATTAATGATGACTGGCCACCTACTTTAGAATGTTTCCAAACTAAGGTAATACCGTTTTGCCTATTAACTAATTCTGAATTACACTGTAACTTCTAAAGAAGAGTAGGCTCATTAACAAGTGACTGAAAGGCAAATGAATTAGATACTAGATGTCTGCCCAAATGAGCGGCAAATCAATTTATTGAGAAAGGTCACTTTAAAAAATCAGTTACTGCTTTGAGGCCTCATCAACAACATATGTGTTATATGTGTCCTGCTAAACTATTACATTAAATATTTTACATGCAGGTTATTCCTGCATTAGAGCTGGATGTCCTTTCCTGACAGGAGGAGGGTCTGCCGCTCAGGTCTTCTCACTGCTCCTGATGTGGCCAGGGAACTTTTGACTAATATCACTGAGTCTTCTCTTGAAGATCTTGTAACAGTGCTCTACTGTCTGCATAGTGTCTCTTAGCACTGAGAAGTAACAGGGAAAGTATGCCCAACAGAGCAAAAGACACTTTCTGGCTCAAACTTATAATACCTGATAGCACAGGTTTCTGCACAAGTTGACATGTCCTATATCGCGGGCCAAGGGTGTAACTTAGCAAGCAAAGCTGTCTTTGACTCATCCAACTCCTCTGGTTAACTGAAACTCCTTCCTAAATGTATTAAAACACAGATTAGGGTAGAAAACTCTTCTGCATTTCCTGATTTAGAAAAAACAAATAAGCAAATCAGCATCCTTTTAACTTTAGAAAGATTCATACACTTAGAAGTATGTTTTATGTAACATAACAGATTCACCTATAGTGGGTCAGAATTGAGAAACTATTTAATTAGTGAACTTTTAGGTGTTTTTCCAAATGCCAGACTGTTTCTTCTTAAGTCACATAGCAGGCCGCATCTTCATCATTGGACTATGCTAATAGTTATTAGCTAATAGTTATTAGCAAAATAGAGAATCTGAAGAGACGGTGTTAACTAGCACAAGGATATCATAAGGTGGGAAAGCATCACAAGAGCTTGTCTAGTTACCCTTTCAGTCCTAAGGCAAGATTTGTAATACTGGAGTATTCATGACAGTTACTTTTAGGTCATTCTAAGCTAGTCTTAAACATCTTTAATGATTTGACAGAGTTAACGGTGGGCAGCAGGGGGACTTCAAAACCTCCCTGAATGATCTATTGCAGTGTTTTGTGAGTTTCCCATTAAAAGGCTATTTCTAATAACGATTCTGAATCTTCTTCTCTACAATTTAAACTCATGACTTTTTTTCCTGTCTACCATGGACACAGAAAACAAAAAACACCTTTCTCTGCAACAGCCCTTTGCTATTTGATGCCTGTTATTATCCTTTTCTTAATTTTTTCTTTAGAATGAATGGGTTTTTTTCCTGATATAAATCACTTTTTCTCAGCAAGAGTTGATTTAAGTATGAACAACCTTCCCCATGCATGATCGCTCTCCCAAAGCACCTTTTCCATTCTCCACCTGTAAAGTGTCTAGAACATGAAGAAAAGCCAGTTAGTGATTAAAAATCAGACTCTATTTAACAGATTCTCAAAAAAACTACCATATCTTAAGTCAATATCCTATGAGCTTGTGGCTGGACAAGGTGTGATGAGATAGACTGCTGCTTCCCTTGGTCAGCCAACAGCTTTGGAAGGCTTTGTCTTTTGAAAACAGCCATCAGTTCACTTTTTGTGTATGAAATGGTTTTCTTCTAACCTATCAATCAAACAATATTCTCCCTAGTAGGAAAGCAGAGATGTTCTGTTAATGATGCTCCCAATCATCTCTCACTTCACTTCCTTGGGGGCTAGATCTGTTCTTGCCCCTTAGAAGAAGATTTTATGTACTCAACCTGTTTAATTTCACACATAGACCCTAACTACCAAAAGTTCACAAATTAAAAGTTTGCAAACTTCAGTCGTGCTGGTTATGATGCTGTAGCCAGAAGACCATTGCACTAGCAACTTGCTGATGAGTTCAACCAGTCATCTCCAGTCTTAGCCCAAGAATAAGTGTATTATATCCATCATACAGGTTTAATAGTTCTGTCCACATAACTAAGGAGGTTGCTCAATGTCTTAAATCTATTCAAAAACAGATTGCAAAAATAGATTGAACTAGCATTCACGTATGAAAATTAAATACTTATTTGGAAGCCTAGATGTAAACATTGCTTACAACAGCCTTAAAACAAGCCTCAGACTAGAATTCACCGGAAGACAATTACAGTTCTGATGCCAGGCTTTAAAATTATACTTTTGTTCACTACAAAATGTTTATAATTTTCAGTATAAAAGATACTGGCAGATCCTAGTTCAAGTCTCTGCTTCTGCTGGGTCAAAGACAAGGCTCTTAAGTTTTGATCCTTAATCAGTCCAAATGAGGTTCAAAGAAAACTGTAGACCAGTCCTTGAACCTTTAGCTCTACAGATGCGCTTCCTCTGAGAGCGTGTGACTAAAAAGTCCTTTCAAATAAATCACAAAAAAAAAAATTTCAATCAAAAACATATTTGGATTAAATAAGACTTTAGACAGGAGTGTTTAACTTATTTGAGTGCAGCAGTTACTTGGGTCACTTGTTTTTATACGAGCAGGAGTTGCTCTTATTTGCTTAAAAAACCCAAGATCTTAAAAACAAGGTCTCCAGATTTTTTTGTTGTTAAGTAAAAATATTTTCCAGACATTGTTGAACAAGAGGACTTATGTCAATGAGAACTAGATGAATACCTCTTCAACATCTGAGCTCTGTTGACCCTGAGTTCCCAGAAAAGCAAAGGGCAAAAACAGATTTATGCCAACAGTCATTGCAAGTTAATCATTAGAGCTTGTGGAAGCATAATCCAACATATTTTTTTCCACCATATCATTTTCTTATTTTTGCTTTCTTCTCCCCAAGCTGTAAATGGTTGCTACTGCCTCTTTTTCTCCATATCTACCCTCACCAATTTACAGTACATTTTCTGTTTTGGAATATTTAAAGGCCTCTGGAAACTATGCGCAAGTACAAGGGACTTCCTGCTCAATTTAGATTGAAACACATGTAAATATCTGTACAAGATATATAGTATTTCTGAAAAGAAAGGGAAACTTGAATTTCTTTCCACAAGAACCCATCATCCCTTATGGTGGTGGCAGTTTTTCTGTGCTGTTCCAGGCACTAGCGCCAGTCTATAATTAGTTACTTCCTTGCAGCTGCAGCAATGGATGTGCACTTTCTGTACGCAGATGTAGGCGGACAGCTCGGTCAATACCAGGCTCTCCAGCATGAGGAAGGGTTATGCTTGTCATGCAGGTAAATAACAGAGAGAGCTGTCTGCCATGATAGATACAGACTTGGACATCTGCTCCTTCCCATTAATCAGTCAGGGGGGCTGATAGGGAAATTTGTGACAGCCCAGTGTAAGTTGATGGTTGAGGGAAGGTGAAAATGAGTTCTGCAGCCTGAAATATGCTGACTCTGTTTCAGCCAGAGAGAGAGAGAGAAATACACAAAATTCTTTGATAGACGCAGGAAAGGAAAATACAGAGATATCTTCAAATATTTCCAGTTTCAAAGTCTTTCAGCAACTTCTAATAGCTCTGTTTGGATATGAGGCTGTTCCCCAAGGCAAATACCAGTGCTGTCTGGGGAGCAGAGGTTTGAAACTCTGCCCACCATTTTATAATGTGGATTTCCTCAGTCACTTCCAGTTGACTTTCCTTGCTTGCCAAAGTTTCTTATAGTTATTTTCTTACAGTGCATTGTGTAGGGCATGTGTATGTGGGGTACTTTAAAGGGAAGTATGGTGCCATATAAACTCCTATGAGTCCTCAGATAGTAAAGCTATGACTGCTATGGGTTTCTCTCCTTTGTGTGATTGTCCATAGGTAAATTTGGACATGCAGTGGGTTATACACATTTACAGTGTCTTCAGGTGGAATCTGTTCACCCAAAGTGGTTTCCAGGGAAAGGATACTCATGTTTTTTTCCCAGTGTTACAGATAGCATAAAAAAAGGTTGACTCCATGGGAGGTACTGTGTAATTTGCTGTTCTCTTTTCACAGACATGGGGGTGGTGGTATTTGATTTGAAGCTTTCTGGTTTGTCTTCAGCACAGCATTTATTGGGTTTTGGGTTTTGGTATAGACTGGTTTCCTATGGCATTCCAGCTAAGACTACTAAATTTAAAGTCCTGAGTAGCCTGTGAGGGATCTCCCATTTATGGCCACATTCCCACCAGGGGTGGGAAGAATGTTGTTTTTTAACTTGGCTGATGACAGCACACAGTCAGAAGTGCTGCTTCTGTAGCACTAATGCTGATACTTCTGAGGAAGCACATGGAGGGAAATGGTCTTTGATTAAAGAGCCTGAGACCTACAGATAATTAGGGTACCCATTGTGCAACTTTTTGTGCAACCTTGTTTATGGGCAAAAAAGACATACGCCTTGTTTATGAAGCCAAGAAATTATTGTTAGTATAACTGAAATCTCAACAGTCTAATCATAGAATCCCTTTTTTCCCACTGTGGGTCATTTTTATGTTTGCTAAAACATTTTTACTTGCTATTTCTTCATTGGTCTGCAACTCCGTGTTACATCCAAATGTACTACATATGGTGTCTTTCAAATATGTTAGTCACTATGTTGTTGTTCTCTTTGTTACCCCTAAAATCATAGAATCATAGAATCATAGAATCGTTTGGTTGGAAAAGACCTTTAAGATCATCAAGTCCAACCGTACCTATCCACTACTAAACCATGTCCCTAAGTGCCTCGTCTACCCGTCTTTTAAATACCTCTAGGGATGATGACTCGACCACTTCCCTGGGCAGACTGTTCCAATGCTTGACAACCCTCTCCGTGAAGAAGTTTTTCCTAATATTTAATCTAATCCAAACCTCCCCTGGTGCAACTTGAGGCCATTGCCTCTCGTCCTATCACTTGCTACTTGGGAGAAGAGACCAACACCGACCTTGCTACAACCTCCTTTCAGGTAGTTGTAGAGAGCAATAAGGTCTCACCTCAGCCTCCTCTTCTCCAGGCTAAACAACCCCAGTTCCCTCAGCCCCTCCTCATAAGACTTGCTCTCCAGACCCTTCACCAGCTTCGTTGCCCTTTGGACATGCTCCAGCAACTCGATATCCTTCTTGTACTGAGGGGCCCAAAACTGAACACAGAAGTTGAGGTGTGGCCTTACCAGTGCCGAGTAGAGGGGAAGGATGACTTCCCTGGTCCTGCTGGCCACACTATTTCTGATACAAGCCAGGATGCCATTGGCCTTCCTGGCCGCCTGGGCACACTGCTGGCTCATGTTCAGTCGGCTGTCGACCAACATCCCCAGATCCCTCTCCGCCAAGCAGCTTTCCAGCCGCTCATCCCCAAGCCTCTAGCATTGTATGGGGTTGTTGTGGCCCAAGTCCAGGGCCCGGCACTTGGCCTTGTTAAATCTGATAGAATTGGTCACAGCCCATTGGTCCTAGAGCTAGACAAATCAGATTTGTCTAGCTCCAGATCTGCATTTATTTATCTGACCAGTGGGGAGCCTGCACCCCATCCCTTATCATTGCATGCCTATACTCCTCTGCATGGCTTTCTATGCTCCCAGTTCTCAAAGCATCTGCTGTCATAATGGGACTGCATTTACCTATGCTGCATCATTACATTAGAGTCCTAGGTTTCTCATTCTACACAGAGTAACTACTTCTTACTTATAACTGTATAAAATTATAGTTATGCCATATAGAAATAAACAAAAGTAAAAACATAAAATAAAAAAAAAGCCATAGGCATGTGTTTGGAATAAACCTGATGTTAGAGCTAGGCCAAGCAAAAACAAAGTGCAGGCAGGCTGAGATAACTGCAGAGAGAGCAAGGCTGACAGCCTCAGTTCTGACGCCTTTCAAACTCAGTACCTTCAGCTTTAAGTTTTTATTACAAATTATGTAGAATTTGGGAATACACATAAATACTACCTTTGCTTCTGTTTCTGTGTCAAGGAGGTTATAATGTACAGTCCACTCTCCTATGTTACTGTCTAGAGTCGAGTCCTACTAGACAAATGCTGGAATTGAAGGTTCAAGGGATGGGGTTTCATTTGCTCTATTATAAAATCCACATTTGGAATGGAGAGAGGGACATGTCCATGCCCATGCCCAAAACAAAACTCTTTCAGAGCATGACTGTGCACAAGCCACAACATAAATATAAGCATGGACGACAAATCTCAAAGAAGTGTTACTTAAGGTAAGTAGCCTGTATGCTGATGCTCTAAATGAGTCTACTAAGAATTTAATCACGTACTCACTTTTAATCGTAATAAGCTCCCTCTTGGCAGAGGCAGGAAGCTACTCTGCCCAAAATAACTTTAGGCATGGAAGCTGTATTCTTTTTGCCCAGTGGAGCAAGCTGGTTTGTCTATATTGCTGCTGGGCAAGTGTTAAAATGAATCTAAGCCATGCACAGAAAGCTTCTCACAGGCACAAGTAACTGCTTGGCCTATTAAAGCATGTAAAGTGCCAAACATAAAACCTATATATTTTAATCTTTAATGTAATATTTAAGGAAATGCCAATTGATACCACTTTGCTAATGGCATTTGTAAGGAGGCAGGAGGAAAAACATCTCCCAAATTTCAGAAGGTTTTTCCACAGCATGCTACTGTACCCCACTGTCTCTTACCCCTGGCCCAAAATTCAGAAGACTTTAGAAAAGGGATCTTTTTTGGTATTGAAGTTCCATCTATATTAGGAAGCAATTTGGCAAAACAGAAATGGACCAGTAATCAAAGCAGTTGGCACTGTAATTCCTACATTTTCCCTGTATGTGATTCGGGGATTTACTCCAGCCAAGATTTAGTTTGGCATTGACAACACATGATTGAAGCTGTCTGAAGTACCTCTCTTTGGTTCAGTCTCTGTCCTCATTAGGTATGGAAGAACATTTGGTGCATGCTTGGAGTTGAGCTTTCTCCAAAAGAGGCCTGGTTATCATGAACAAAAAATCAGTCTGTGAACTGAGCCAGCACATGGTAAGTGGGGACAATCAGGACTTTCACTCTGAAACCATATCACTGTACCAAATGTAGCTGCCGCAGAAATGCTCTGCACTGTGGAAGATAAAAAGGCCTAAATTCTAAAGCAGAAACAAATGTTTGTTTTCACCATCCTAATGTTTGGTCACTTGAACTTTTTTTTTTAAGAGGCAATAGGGAAGAGGGAGGCTGATGTTGTCTGAAGCTTCCCAAGCAGCATCCTGTACTGGTGCAGAGCACTTAGGCTACCTCAATATTCAGTTCAAGAAAGCTTCACCTGCTGCAAACTTACTGCTTCCTAACAGCTCAGTTGTCAGAAAAGCTCATGCTCAGCTTATTAGCAGCCCATTTTTACAGTCATTATCCATGCTTCCACAACATCTGGCTAAGTGTTGTACTCCAGATTGTGGCTGTTCTGGGAAGTAGTTTTAGCGACTTGAAAAGGCTGTTTAAGTCATGCTTATAATCTTCCCTCTGCCTCTTATCAGTGGGGTGATTCTGGGGAAGCGTCTGTCTCTCTTCTACCTTTTGTATGCCCTTAATAGACCCTGAACTACTGTGAGTAAGGACCATTATTTCATTTGTTCCTGTAGTCTAGCTAAGTGGGTAGTCAACCTCAGATGAAAATTAATTTTTGTAAGAATTACTTAACGATATAGTTGTCCTTTTCTGAACTATTGTCTCTGCGTAAGTGGTTTTGTAGTGCCTTAGATGATCTTGTAATGAACTGGAAAGGTTTTATTCATCGGTGTATGTTCTTCATGCATGCTGTGGTTAGCAAATAACTTTCTCTTGTAGAAAACCTTTTGCAGAATTAGGACCATGCCCAAAGGTTAATACCAGAAAAAAACTTTTCCAGAACTTATAGATATCAATTCTACATCATTGATTTAGGTTTATCTTACTAATGCAAAAGAGGTAAAAACATTGTTTAAATTTTGAACACTTTTTTCATCCCAGGAAAACAGTATCTTAATTTTCCAAATTCTGTGAATATGTAGCCTTTCTTATTTCTATCTCCTATAATTTAACCTGGCTTTTGTTCTCATTTAAAACCTTTTCTCCTTTTTTCAATACAGCAGATAGAGTATCCAGTTATGCAGGTAGTAAAACACCAGTCTGCTCATTAGGATTTCCAAACTGCCCAGTAATTCTTTGTCATTTCTCACCCATCCATTCTTGGAAACGGCGTTCCTACAAATGACAGTACAGCAGCAAAAATGTGATTGAAGTCACTCAGCTCACAGAACATATCCCAGTCTACCAGTGAGATGCATCTGAACAGTCCAAACTCTAAACAACTGCCAATTGAGACACTGATTGGCACAGCTAGCAACGATTTCTGGCCGACCTGCTTTCTGACAGCCCCAAACTAGTTTTCTTCTCTTGATTCTATTGCCTTCCTTGTCTTCTTTCTTACTGAACTTTGGGCTGTACATAACAGCTGACAGGTGTTTTCCCAGGGGTGATACAAATGCCCTGGCTCAGCCATTATCTGACAGTTTTCAGGTCGTCCCGTACCAAGCAAGTGATAGATAGGCTATAAGACAAGTAGGCAAACAGTTACGCTTGGCACGATTGCAGGCTTTCTGGAGGGAAAGAAACAGTCAATCTCACAACTGTAGTCTGCCTGACACTACCCAACTATTTGCAAAGTGCATTCGGGGAGTTCAGACAAGGAATAGGGTTGACTGACAAAAGCTAAGCAGAAAAGGCTAAATGTCAGACTCTTTGTGGCAGCTCTGTAAGAGCCTGGCAGATGAAGTGAAGTCTGGAATGCAGAATGACAGCAGAGTGATGAGTGGCAGAAAGCAGAATGGTGGTAGTGCTACAAAGGGCTATTTTTAAAAACTTTTGTACTAGCTTTAATCAGTACTGCTTTTAAAATCAGCCATTAAATTATCTGCTATTATTAACATTGTTGAATTTTATTAAAGGTGTTAAGAACTTTTTGAATTGTAACAGAATAGGACCTATATGGTTGGTTCTCTCCTACTAAGTGTTTTCAGCCTTTTTAAACTAAGGAAAGGTCATTTCAACAGCAGTTCAGTGTTAGAAGAAAACTGACTGCATGAGCGGGCTACATTTTATAGTAGTATGCAGGAAAATGCACAAAGGATGTGATATATTCACAAGTCTTACAGCACTATCTCCCACAGTATACTTTTATATCCAAAATGGTGACATCTGCATAAATGAAGCATAAGGTCTATATAACCATCAAAAGTGGTGACAAAAAATGAGGAAGTGTTGATTAGGAGAACGGGAAAAATTCTTTAAAAGATAAAAGAAAATTCCCTTGTTTCATTAGTCTCTAAAGCAAAAAAGAAAAAAATCCAGCTTTCAGAACTTTGAGTTATTTCCAGTGCAGCAAAGGACAGCTTCTATTTCCATGAGGATGTCTACAGTTAAAAGATACACATATAAAAACAGGAGATCAACAATAGCAGCAAACATCCTCAGTCAAAGGGGCAAATACTGTTAGAAAAAGTAAAAAGTTTAGAGTTCCAGTAATTATTTTCCTTAGTACAGGATAGTTTTAGGGAAAATAAGGGAAGATTTGCCCAGCAGATTGCTTTTTAATGAAGAGCACACACTTTACAAAAGCTCATCACTGAACTGCAAGTACCTAGCAATTTACCTTGGGACAAACTCTCTGCTTTCCCACTGCTTGTATTTGATGTGTATTTGGGATGGAGAAAGGAGCGAGGTAAATCTCTGGATAGTTTCTCCTTATTACTGGAAGAAGGATAATGGCCTCACAGATATTTTTAATTGGCATGATCAACCCTGAAATAGTAATCTGATTTTCTCTTAATTTCAGTAGAAAGACAAACACATCAGGGGAATGACTTCCCTCTGGTGCTATATGTGCATAGGCATATGCATCTTGGCATTAAAAGTATGTATAGACACTTTAAGAGATTTTAATGCTTAACAGAGGTGTTTTATGGTTGTAATTTAAGTTGTTGGCCTGGTTCTCAGAAGCTTAAGCAGAAGTGTCAGTGCCAATATCAACAACTGTAGTAACTGGAACACAAAATACCCTTTCTTTCTTATTTTGTTTTCAGGTTTTAATTTTTATCCACACTCCTATAGCTGTTGCATTAGTATTATTTTCAAAGATTTTCATACAATTTATTGAGCTGTTCTTTAAGTTGAAAGAGTGTTCATACTAAGCATCAGAATAAGAAAAGGAGTAAAAATTAGAATAAGAAATTAACACCTATGTGATTAATAATTTAGAGATTTGGTCCTTAAAAGAATAAACCTTACACATTATAATAATCCCATGAACTTCAGTGACTTTAAGGAGGAGCAGGAGATCACAGAACCACAGAAACACAGAATCACAGAATGGTTGGGGTTGGAAGGGACTCTGGAGATCATCTAGTCCAACCTCCCTTCTAAAGCAGGTTCACCTAGAGCAGGTTGCACAGGACCGTGTCCAGGCGGGTTTTGAATATCTCCAGAGGAGACTCTACAGCCTCTCTGGACAGCCTGTTCCAGTGCTCTGTCACCCTCAAAGTAAAGAAGTTTTTCCTCACATTCAAATGGAACTTCCTGTCTTTCAGTTTGTGCCTGTTGCCCCTTATCCTGTCGCTGGGGACCACTGAAAAGAGTCTGGCCCCATCCTCCTGACATTCGCCCTTAAGATATTTGTAAGCATTTATAAGATCCCCCTCAGTCTCCTCTTCTCCAGGCTAAACAGACCCAGCTCTCTCAGCCTTTCCTCATGAGAGAGAGATGCTCCAGTCCCCTAATCATCTTCGTAGCTCTCTGCTGGACTCTCTCCAGTAGTTCCTTGTCTTTCTTGAACTGGGGAGCCCAGAACTGGACACAATACTCCAGATGTGGCCTCACCAGGACAGAGTAGAGAGGGAGGATAACCTCCCTCAACCTGCTGGCCACACTCTTCCTAATGCACCCCAGGATACCATTGGCCTTCTTGTTTGCAAGGGCACATTGCTGGCTCATGGTTAACTTGTCCACCAGGACTCCCAGGTCCTTCTCCGCAGAGCTGCTTTCCAGCAGGTCAACCCCTAACCTGTACTGGTGCATGGAGTTATTCCTCTCTAGATGCAGGACCCTGCACTTGCCTTTGCTGAACTTCATTAGGTTCCTCTCTGCCCAACTCTCTCACCTGTCCAGGTCTCACTGAATGGCAGCACAGCCTTCTGGTGTATCAGCCACTCCTCCCACTTTTGTATCATCAGCAAACTTGCTGAGGGTGCACTCTGTCCCTTCATCCAGATCATTGATGAATAAGTTGAACAAGACTGGACCCAGTACTGATCCCTAGGGAACACTGCTAGCTACAGGCCTCCAACTAGACTGCACCACTGATCACAACACTCTGAGCTCTGCCATTCAGCCAGGTCTCAATCCATCTCACTGTCCACTCATCTAACCCACACTTCCTGAGCTTACCTATGATGATGTTATGGGAGACAATGCCAAAATCCTTGCTGAAGTCAAGGTAGACAACATCCACTGCTCTCCCCTCATCTACCCAGCCAGTCATGCCATCATAGAAGGCTATCAGATTGGTCAAGCATGATTTCCCCTTGGTGGATCCATGTTGACTACTCCTGATAACCTTCTTTTCCTCCACATGCTTAGAGATGACATCCAGAATGAGCTGTTCCATCACCTTTCCAGGGATGGAGGTTAGGCCGACTGGCCTGTGGTTTTCTGGATCCTCCTTCTTGCTCTTTTTGAAGATTGGAGTGACACTGGCTTTCCTCCAGTCCTCAGGCACCTCTCCTGTTCTCCATGACCTTTCAAAGATGATGGAGAGTGGCTTAGCAATCATATCTGCCAGCTCCATCAGCACTCGCGGGTGCATCCCATCAGGGCCCCTGTATTTATGGGTGTCCAGGTTGCCTAAATGATCTCTAACCCAATTCTCCTCAACCAAGGGAAAGTCTTCCTTTTTCCAGACTTTCTCTCCTGCCTCCCAGGTCTGGGATTCCTGAGGGTCTGCCTTAGCAGTAAAGACTGAAGCAAAGGCGGCATTCAGTAACTCCGCCTTTTCTGTATCCTCTGTCACCAGCGTACCGACCTCATTCAGCAGTGGGCCTACATTTCGTAGTATGTTTGATGTACTTGATGTACTTGAAGAAGCCCTTCTTGTTGTTCTTGACATCCCTTGCCAGATTTAACTCCAAGTGGACCTTAGCCTCCTCACTGCATCCCTGCATACTCTGACAATGTTCCCATATTCCACCTATGTCCCTTTTTCCGCATTCCATAAACTTCCTTCTTCCATTTGAGTTCTGCCAGAAGCTCCTTGCTCATCCATGCAGCTCTCCTGCCATCTTTGCTTGATTTCTTACTCATAGGGATGCATCTATGAAGGAAGTTATGCTTGACTATTAACCAGCTCTCTTGGACCTCCCCTACCTTCTAGAGCCCTAACCCATGGGATTCCTCCAAGTATGTCCTTGAAGAGGCCAAAGTTAGCTCTCTTGAAGTCCAGGGTTGTAAACCTTATTGTCCTGCTTCGTCCACACAGGATCCTGAACTCCACCATCTCATGGTCACTGCAGCCAAGGCTGCCCCCAACCTTCACATCCCCAACAAGTTCTTCTTTGTTTGTTAGTACAAGGTCCAGAAGCACACCTCTCCTTGTTGGCTCCTCTACCACCTATGTCAAAAAGTTATTATCAATGCTCTGCAGGAACCTCCTGGACTGTGTGTGCCTAGCTGTGTTGTCTTTCCAGCAGATGTCAGGGTGGTTGAAGTCCCCTATGCAATCCAGGGCCTGTGATCATGAGGTTACTTTCAGCTGTCTGTAGAAGGCCTCATTGACTTCCTCTTCCTGATCAGGTGGCCTGTAGTAAACGCCCACAACAGTGTCACCCATATTAGCCTGCCCCTTAGTTCTTACCCATAAGCTCTCGACTTGTTCTTCATCCATGCCTAGGCAGAGCTCAATACATTCCAGTTGCTCTCTCACATAAAGAGCAACTCCACCACCTTGCCTTGCTGGCCTGTCTTTCCTAAAAAGTACATAGCCATCCATGACAGCATTCCAGTCATGTGAGGCATCCCACCCTGTCTCCGTAATTGCAATGAGATCATGGCCCTGTGACCATGCACAGATCTCTAATTTTTCCTGTTTATTCCTGTCGTGGTTTAGCCCCAGTCAGCAACCAAGCACCACAGAGCCGCTCATTCACCCTCCCCGCCCAGTGGGATGGGGGAGAGAATCAGAAGGGCAAGAGTAAGAAAACTCACGGGTTGAGATAAGAACAGTTTAATAATTGAATAATAATAATAATAATAATAATAGTAATAGTAATAATAATGATAATAATAATAATAATAATTGTAATGAAAAGGAGAACGAGAGAGACAAACAAAACCCAGGGAAAAGAAAACAAGTGATGCAACCGCTCACCACCCACTGACCGACGCCCAGCCAGTCTCCGAGCAGCGATTGCTACCCCCCGGCTAACTCCCCCCACTTTATGTACTGAGCATGACGTCATATGGTATGGAATAGCCCTTTGGCCAGTTTGGATCAACTATCTTGGGCTGTGCTCCCTCCCAGCTTCTTGTGCACCTGGCAGAACATGGGAAGCTGAAAAAGAAAGTCCTTGACTAGTCTAAGCACTACTTAGCAACAACTAAAACATCAGTGTGTTATCAGCATTCTTCTCATGCTAAATCCAAAACACAGCACTATGCCAGCTACTATGAAGAAAAGTAACTCTAACCCAGCCAAAACCAGGACAATTCCCCATGCTGTGTGCTTTGGTGTACAGGCATTTCAGAGAGGTAATCGAGCATATGTGTTGGTAGCTAGTAGTATCAAACCTTGAAAAGATGGTATAATCCTACAATTTGAGATAAGACACAACTTGAAGAATTTCAAATTAATAGTCTGGTTTCTGGGATGGAGGACAGAAATACTTCAGATAATGCAGTGTGAATACCTAATACTTGTCTCACTATTGAATTTTTAGACAAGAGTGAGGAATTCCACTAGTTATCATTCCCCCAAAGAAGTTGCATTTGCAGTTAGAATTTAAAATTAATTTTCTGAGAAGGCACAGGTTTACCTATTAATTAGATTTTGTAAGATGTGCTTTTTTAGAAATTTAGCTTTGTTTTTAGCTCTTTCATTATTTTATTATGGATTAACTAAAGATCTTTAAATTCCCATGGAGTTTAACTTCTATATACAGAAAGTGAAGGTTTATTATTATGCTAAATACTAATCATGGCTGCATCCAACTAAAGATAGAAATGGTCTTAATTATTGGCTTGTCCCTGAGTTGTATATTACAGGTAGCCTAATCCAACCTGAACAAGGTCCCAACCTGAACAAGGTCCCTTGCAGGCCAGTTTTTGTATTGTTATACTGGTTTCTCAGCATTAATGGAGAGTGATGGACTAATACAAGTATACACAGAGTCAGATCTAATAGAATAATATATTTTTAAAAGTAAAGATAAGAATTTTAAATGTGTGTTCAATGAGCTCCAAACACCACCATGCTGAACATGCTTCCTGAAGGTCTCTGCCTATTATACATGCAGACATTTTGGCCACTAATACTTCACATCAGGACACTTGGTGTTGAAAGTGAATTTATCCACTTTGGGAAGAAGGGGAAGAGTGGGAGCTGGTTAAAAAGTAAGCATTGCGTATCTTAAGTTCAGGATTTTTGTTTAACCAAAAATTAAGTATGTTTCTGAATCTGGCCCAAGTTCTTTTTAACATCTAGTGTTTTACACCATAAGCTGATGGAAAAAGGAAGGAAGTCCCAGAACTCTACACTACCCATATGAAAAAATGTACAGAAGATAGCAGGAGAATTTAAGAAAGCTCATCAGTTATTAACTTAGTAACTCCAATTAGAAATAATACTGAATTATGAAACTGGGTATTCTGAGGCTCAAGCAGGAGATAAAAAGCTTGTGTTAGTAGTTATTAAATAACAGAATTTTGAAGGAGATTTAAATATTATATATATTAAAACAATAATTGAATTTAAAACCTAATCTCAGCTGAAAGTGGGCAGTGTGTATAGATTAATGAATGATCTCAAACCATGGTCAAAAGTGAAATGCATTTATTGTAATTGTCACTCACCTCAGGTCAAGTAGGAACCTACTAGGAACAATGACTCTTTTATCACACTGATATTAGTAAAGAAAATATTTGTTTGAGCTATAATATTTAAATATTTTTCAGTTTCATGACCTAAAGTTCACAGAATAAAATGATCTCTATAAAAATCTGATTTTATACACATTTCTGCATATTTTACCTTCTCTTTTTAGTTTGGTCAGAGTAGTAGTTACTTTTAGTTTATGATGAAAATCAAGAAGATGGAGTATGTGGGGAAGATACGGGAGGAGGGTGACAGGATTCTGTAATGTTAATGACTTAGAAGGGCAAACTCATCCTTCTGTGAAATTCAGATCTTTTAGCAGGCTTTGAGTGATTATGGTATTACAAATATGCTGTTAATATATCATTAATTAATGATGTATTTAATTTGGGCTATAAAAAAGATAAATTGTGCATTTACCTTTATCAATCAATAATACTTTAAGTCATTATATGATTTGAGTTTGATTCTTTTTTTATCAATGTTTGTAACAAAAACTTGTAGATCTCTTCCATGTGAGAGTTTTTGGTCTTGGTAAGACTTCCAGATAGGTTATGGCACTTGCAGAACATGAGATAGTGCTGTCCTTTGCCCAGTCTTGCTTCCCTTAAACTGTTTCCCTCTTCTAACTCCTGGCCTTGCTTTCAGTACCTTAGTGCTGCTGCTGTCTTCCCTCTCCTGTGCACAGGGACCAAAGAAAACAACTGTGCCCCAGCTGCAGGGCTGTGAGTTTGGAGTCCAGCCTTTCCTCACCATCCTACTCTACTCTCTTCATGGAGGATTCTGTAGTTTCATCTCATCTCAGTAATTCATACCTCGCATTGTGCTGCCACCCTCAATATAACTATTTTTATAAGTTTAGAGCTGGCAGTTAAAAAAAGTTATGCCAACTAACTCTCAGGATTCTAAAAATTTTATTCTAGGAAAACACCATGTTAGATTTATGTGTTATAAGCATATTTCATGCAGAAGGGAAGAAATTCTGCCCTTCCAGTGAGCAGAAAACTGATGCAATGGGAGTAAATGCTGTTTGTGATTTTGTATCATAAACTAGTGAAAAGACTTTACTAAGAAAACAACATCCTGAAATCAGATTAATTGGTAGTGATGCCTCTATAAGAAAACAGTTTTTATGCAGTGCTTTGCCTTAGGATGCAGTGTATTTTGCAACAAAAGCTGCACCTCTCTTTTATACTGAAAAAGAGAGAAAACACATGGCCATTTGTCTGTTACTCTCCAGTAGGTCAGTCTGCTTAGGAGGGCATGGTCTCATCAGTATTATTTCAGTGTACCATCCTTCAGGCAACACTTGCTGAAGTATTATACAGGTGTTTCACCTCTTAAGCCTTGATTCAAAGGCCTCTGCTGTACCCTTTAAAGTATGAGGGTACAGTAGCATGCTTATTCATAAATGTTCCAGTTAAAATAAAAAAACATGACAAGGTTGGTCTTTTGTTTTGCTTTTTTTTTCCCATGTATTATTTCATTTTTGAGTTGGTTGGTTGGTGTTTTTAAATAAGCGTATATCCAGTCATTCGTTCTTATAAGGAAAAGGGAGAATAAAAAATGAAATCCTGATGACCTGTTAAGGCTATAGGTAGTAGTGCTAAGTAAAATATGTAATATTGCAAAATTATACAAATTGACTGTCACTATCACAAAGTCAATGAGAAGAATGAGAGATGTATAAAGATGTCACATTGCTGTTCTTGTTTTTAGAATGACATGATATAGTACAAAATCAGTGTAGAAAAGGAGGGTTTGGATGATGTAATTCCCAGACTTTAAGAAGTGTAGTGTACAGAATACATGCTAATTTTGAAAGTGAAGGGGATGTGTAGAGCAGCCTTTCCTTACAACACAAACAAATGAGAATTGCTGAATATCTTCCAGAAGAAGAAATGATTAGTTAAAATGTTCAACCCTAAGTTATTTTGTCTGTTTGTGAGTCTTTTTTTTTTCTTCTTTCCTTTTCTTTTTCCTCCAAGAAGGCCAGGTTAGCCTTCTAAGAAAAGGACATAGTATTAAATATTAGGTCTTTTCTACCTGGAGAGCAAACCACACATAAGCCTTCAGCAAGGGACCCTGCAAACCATTGTAGGAAAGCTGAAGCATAAACACATTAATTGCAGAAAAAGGGTAGGGAAAGGTGGACAGCCCTGCAATGCCACTGTCCTGATAGTGATATATAGAAGGAAAAATACGAAAATAGTAGATTCTCGCATTCCTCCTTTCTTTCCTCTTCACTTTTTTCTTCTTCTCCAGAAAGCAGCAGATCAAGACAGTGTTGGTGAGAGGTAAGAAGGGATCCAGACACTGGGGTAAGTGTCCAAAGTCACAGGCCCAGGTGTGCAGACCCTTAGCCGAGCTGCGAGATGCAGGGCCAGATGATCATTTTACAGACATGCTAACCATCCACCACAATCTTTGCAAAGTATGCAGTGCCAGTGAATAATACTTTGATATCAAAGCTAGCTATCTGTCACACGCATGCAAGGACTAAGAATTTCTCAGTGCCCGGAGGTGGCAAGAGCCACCTCAATTCAACCTCTGGTGACAGGCAGCTCCCTGCTTAGTCTTCTTTTAAGAGAAGGCTCCAGCCAGACCCCATCTGGAGGACTCTGGGCAATAACTTTTCAAATCCTTGGTTGAAGTAGCTGTATTGCTACTGAACAGAAAAACAGGGTGGCTGAGTCACGACCTTGAGGGACAAAATGGTCTTAAGCATATCATTTTCCAGTCTCCCCAGTGTGTTCTCTGACAGGAGCAACAGAGGATGTGAAGTAGACATTTTTTTGAGGGCATAACTGACAGTTTTGAAAGTCATATTCATACTGAGTTGAAAGAATTTGAAGGTGTTCTTGTAGAACATATACATTTGGGGATATATTTGTGTCAAAATATCATTGTAAGTAGATCTTGCTGCAGTGAAGGAACAGGCCTTTAAGAGTGCTCTGTCACACAGGAGCCCCACTAATCCCCTACTTTCTTGTACCTGCAAGTCTGTATCCATCGCAAGAAATGGATGCTCTAGATGCTCTAGAAAATGTCACAGTGAGATTTATGGTATCAGTCAATGGCAAAATGTCCAACTGTTTAAAA
This sequence comes from Balaeniceps rex, assembly GCA_013401315.1. Classification (NCBI taxonomy): domain Eukaryota; kingdom Metazoa; phylum Chordata; class Aves; order Pelecaniformes; family Balaenicipitidae; genus Balaeniceps; species Balaeniceps rex. The sequence continues at coordinate 7,999 of VYZW01016379.1, read as the reverse complement.
AGCAGGTTCATAATCTTGTAACAGAGACTAATCTTTCCCTCTTAGACAGAAAGCTAGAAGCCATGAAGTAGTCCTTGGAGAAAAGGGGAGTCTAAAAACCTTAAAAATACATAGAGAATCTTGGAGGCTCAGAGGGAGATCTTCAGTAAACCTCAGTAAAAACGATCTATACAACTCCTGTTATTTCCACAAAACAAAATCACTTTGACTGTGCGTGTCAGGTGATGCTGAGTTTGAATCAAAAAAAATAGGAGTGGGAAGAGGGGAAGGGAATAATTCATCAGCGGCCATGTTTACCTCTAGTCTATGTTGCTAATCCGTTTCTTCTTAATTTTGTCTTGAAATGTCTTCAATATGCCATACTAGGTAAAATGGGAGGAAACCAGGATGAATATCCTGACTTGGTTCTCCGAAGCTGAAGGTCTGCTAGGCTATGGTGCATGTTTTTGTCTGTTATAAGAGACGTCTCCTTGTGACTACATGATTCATTTCTGAAACTCCTCTATTAGACTTCAAAGATATGACAAATGTGAAAGAGAGCTCTCCAGCTTTTCTACTTTCTTGTTTTCACACCAGTTCCTGATCCAAATGAAAATTGCCAAGTTCCTTAAGTGCTGGGCTCTATAAAGTCATGCTCCTCTTCCTTCCCTTCTTCAGAGTGAAACATGCATTATCTATAGCCCTTCCCTGGATTGGGGGCGGTGGCNAGCCCTTCCCAGGATTGGGGGCGGTGGCTGGCTCTCATGAGCCGCAGACTTCACTTCACTAGCTCCATACAGTCCTTGCATCTGTTCATCACACTGCTATAGGTGATAAAAACCAGCAGCAGATGTAAGGTGAGAAGGAAATACATCATCTCCCCTAGCTGGTGGCAGAATTTTTCTAGTCTTTAGTAAACGTAAATATGTAGGATCTTAATAACATGGAACATTTTAATGAACCTACTTATAGTAAAGATGATGTTTTGCATCTGTGCTGGAAACAAAATAATTACATTTATAGAACTGCTACCCAAGTGTACTATGAAAATGCCAACAGAAAAAAAAGCTTTATGCTGGATTGTTATTGAAATCACGTCTGTTTTGATAAGAGAGGGTCCAGTGGCCCTACTGTGATAATGTTACATGGCATGCTTATAATGTGAGTGTTAAAGGGATTAGAACAACCATGCATGCATGCCGTGTTTTGTGAAATATTAAAAAGTCACATATTTGCATATGATACAGCTGGTTGCAAAGCCATCAATCATCATATTATCTGTACATTGAGGATGATAAATGGTTTTCATTCTAATGAGAGAATCTAATCACATGGAGAAATGAAGAGGGCATGCAACATAAAAGCTTTGGCTCCAAAAGCCATAGAATATTATTAATATTATACATTTCTCTCTGATTTGGAAACTTCTGCTCTTCATTGGTACACATGCCTTTCTACATTCATGACTTTGAGAAAAGGTCAGGTCATTAATTTTTTATTCTTAATAAAATGGCACTGGAAAAGCAGGAAAAGGTTAAAAATATTAAGCAACTTGGAATCAGCTTATGTAAATTTCTCTAAATTACCCAGGACAGACCATTTATTTTTCATCCCTAATAATGTGGCAGCAGAAAAGCAGACAAAGGTTAAAAATAAGAAGGTAAAAGCCTCTTACCTAGGTATTTTTGTATACTACCTAACACAGCTCTATAGCAAATGACTATGCACTATATTGCTTGCCTGCTAAATGAGAAAGTGAGCTATTTCTAAAAATGTAACAAAATATAAACTCTTTCATATGTCTGTAGTTATCACTAGATAACTATTGTCATTAAAAGTAATGCCAATTATTATGTTTAGTATTCTGCCTCTTACAGTCCACTTGGGTGGTAAGATAACACTGTCCCATGTGAAAGAAAAAAGGACTAATTTTCTAATGGGGTACAATGGGCAGAGACATTTGTGGGGGAATGGAGGGAAAGAAGGNTCTGAAGTGGACAAGGTAGTTTTTGAGCATGAATCTGCACTGCTTCAGCTGGAGCAAAGGATGGTACTCCAGAAGGATGCCTCTAGGACAGTATGTCCACAGACTGGACATGTTGTCATGCTCGCTGCAGTTCTCAGGTTACCTGCAATTTTCACTCCATCATGATAAGGATGGTACTCCAGAAGGATGCCTCTAGGACAGTATGTCCACAGACTGGACATGTTGTCATGCTCGCTGCAGTTCTCAGGTTACCTGCAATTTTCACTCCATCATGATATCTTTGGGACAAAGCAGTGGGATTCTCTTTAAGATGGATTCCAGTGATTTTTCCTCTCCAAACTCATCACT